>VZSZ01005497.1:338076-425576 GCA_013398815.1 Ibidorhyncha struthersii
TCGGAGCCCGCGGGGTGCTGAGCCCCTGGGGCGGTCGGGCGCCTTCGCTCTTCCTTTAGGTGCTGAAACGTGTGCGGCTGCCGAGCAAAATCCACCGCATCTGGAAGCAAAATGCAGGCCTTGTAACCCAAAATGGAATTACCTAGGCAACTGAAACGTGTTTTTTAAAGTTATGTGGGCTCGCCTGTTGCTGTGCTGGCGCTTCGGGGCAGGGTGGTGAAGGGCAACAGGCAAAGCAGGCAGTTGGCAGCACCGAGGAATTGGCTTTTTTCTTTCATTTGGGAAGGGGTGAGGGTGGGGACAGTGAACGAGCCCCGCGTTTGCAGAGGGGGAAGTGTTTGGCAAATACAGTTCCTAAAAGAGGAGACCTGGGGGAGATCAGAGGGAGCAAAATGCCAGAGGAAAGTAGACTGTAGGGTGAGGTTTATTTGAGGTCATAAAAACCCAGGACAAAAAGTGCCAGTAAAGTTTGCAACAAGAAACCGCTAATTTTCAAGCCAGAGAATCTTTCACTGTCTGAATCTTAATCTTGAGTTATATCAGCAAAAATTTTATTAGTCATGTTGTATGACTCAGAAGCTATCACAAAATGGAAGAATCCACTTGGGAAAGGTCAGAGCGACTTTAAAAAAGTCACTACAGAATTCTGGAAATCCTTTTTTCTTAGGGAATGAACACTGTAAATCAAATGGCATCGAGTTAGTGCCTGTGTGTTAAACCTGAGTCTAGGAAAATATAAAATATCGTGCAAAATGCAGAAGTTTCCCCAATGCCATTGAAAATACTTTTGCAATAGTTGCACTTGGTGCAAGTTTACAAAAGGGCAACCGCTCACACTGGTGTGCAATAGTACTGAGACACTCCTGCTGGTTTTAGAGGTAATATGTTTAACATGACACCTAGTTTTCCCTTTTGCTTTCTGGGCCGTTAACCTTGAGTCTCTCAAGGAAATGTAAGCGAGGAATGTTTACCACCCTGTCTTTCTTTACTATCTACCTAGGCAAAGCGCTGGCCAAAAGTCACTGTTGAAATTGTTCTCAGATAGTAAAAATGTCCAGAGCTTCCACACCGCCCTGCTAATTGCAACCTGCAAACATTCCAAATCTGAATGCGATAGAAGCGATCTGGGAATCTGTGTGATCTGTGAAGGATGAATTACAATTAATATAAATGGTTTAACAATGATAAATCAAATTCAGATCTCATGCTATGAACAGTTTATCAAGGGAATTTCACTTAAAGCAGCAAAGAAATGACATTACAATAAAGGAAAAATACATGAAAAGGTATTCCATGTTTGATATAAGCTACAACCAGTTACAGGCTTCTGGTTCATGTTTTCTTTTTCATGCATTCAGAGTTCATCTCCATGACTTAGCTTTTCAGTAGCTGTTAGTGAACACATGATTCAAACTATTGTGTAACTGTGTGATGCCCTACGCTGGCAAGAGAAAATGAAGCTTTTCAGTAGTTCTAGTGAAGCCCGGCTTAATGGTCAGTTAAAAGGTACCGCCGTTGCATGCCCCATAGGAGCGAAGTGGCTTATGTGAAATGTTCTCATCTCTAAATGAAAAATCTTTTCACATCAGTGAGCTCTGGACTGGATGGGATACTCCGGAGATAGTTATTATTTTAGAATGTAAGTATCAAGCTTCTCAAACCTTGATTTATTTTTTTTTTTTTTTAATTTCTCAGACATTTAAAAATCCGGTATCGTGATGTGAATTAAAAGAAAGGAAGGTGGAGATTTGTGCAATAAGAGGTGGATGTGCTGGTTGGCAAAAAAAGCCCAAACCAAAACATGTTTATAAACCAGCTGTTCTGAAAGCTGCTCTCCACAATCTTCCTTTCCTAAACGATCATCAGTTCTTCCTCTGCCTTTTCATCCTTCAAGGCATCGATATAAAGATCAGCCTTGCAGATTGGTCTGGATTATTGCAGTTGAGAAGGAGCAATCTACTGACCAGCATGGCCAAGGTAGATCTTAGCACTGACTGTAGTGCTGCTTAAAAAGAAAACTTGGTTAGCAGTGAAGTCCCTGAAGGACTGCTTTCCCACTGTGGGTACATGCCATCATTATCTAAACAAATCCTTACAGATTTACGTAACCTTAAAATAAATAGGAGATTCTCAGGGACATCCACGTAGCAGCTGCCAGTAGACCTAAGCTCCCTTGGCCTTTGTGCTGAGCTATATAGATCTGCGCCACGATGGGAAGGTGTATATAGCTGCTTCGTGCATTAAGTTCTCTCTCTGCCATACACTTCTCTCCACATCTGGCCTGGGATTAGTTCAGGTGGAGCGAGTCAGGTTCTGCTTGTGCTTATCCTGTGAGTAGTGAGTGGCAAGAGAAAGGGCAAAGTAGGATGTTTGCAGTAGTTTCAGTTGACAGAATTTAAGATTCATTCATACCTCCCAAGTGTTGGTGTATGTTAGTACACATGTTAGTGTACCATTTTTAGCTTTGGAAGTTTCAGTCTGGTATTTTATCTCTTCAAAATGAATTAGAGTGCCACATCAAAGGGAAACAATGCGAAACTGGATGAAATCTCTCTGTCTTGATACCCTTTTCTCAAAAGTAGCCAGTTCCCGAAACTTTATTATAAGTGGAAACCTCCCCAAAATATGTATTAATCTTTTCTGACTCCTCTCCCAAGGTGATCTTCTTATTGCCTGAAGCATGGAAATTGATTATCTTTAATATGATTGTAGTTTGCATTATAACAGGTGTGAATAGGGAATGTGTAATATCCAGAGTGTCTTAAAACCTAGCATCTTGGTTTCCGGTAGTGAGTCTACAAGTTGTCTGTTTGCACTATAAAGAAGAGTTTCTCTGTGTTGTTTTTGGCTTTACTGCACTGTAACTTCATTGCGTGTCCTATGCTTCTGTTAGTAAACGGGGTAAAAAAGAGAAAGGTACTCCTGAAGGGTTTTCACTCTGCCTTTAGAATTATGAATATCTTATCCAAATCTCCTCTAATCCTTCTGCTGTCCAGATTTTGATCTTTGTTACTTCAGCCTGGAGAAGAGAAGACTCCGGGGAGACCTTATTGCAGCCTTCCAGTATCTGAAGGGGGCCTACAAGAACGCTGCAGCAGGTCTTTTTACAAGGGCATGGAGTGATAGGATGAGGGGGAGTGGCTTCAAACTGGAAGAGGGGAGATTTAGATGAGACATTAGGAAGAAATTCCTGACTGTGCGGGCGGTGAGCCCCTGGCGCAGGTTGCCCCGAGAAGCTGTGGCTGCCCCATCCCTGGAGGTGTTCAAGGCCAGGTTGGACGGGGCTGGGAGCACCCTGGGCTGGGGGGAGGTGTCGCTGCCCAGGGCAGGGGGGGGGGGTGGGTGGGGTTCAAGGTCCCTTCTAACCCAAACCATTCTGTGATTCTAAGTAAGCACCATTATAATTTCAACCACTGAACTTAGGAATTTCCACCTAATTTGTCCTTTAACAACAGGAGCAAGGCTGAGGAGACTGTTCCTAATTAGATGTATCACTGGTCAATGACATCAGTGTCAACGGAACATACATATCTCTCCCCTTTTTCATGTATTTAGGCCTGCTCCTAGCGCTGTAGCTGGTATATCTTGTCAGACTTCTTTATTAAATTATCTTAGAGGACCACTAGATGTTAATTTTCCTCCTAGGAGTTTCCGGCATTCAGTTACACTACATCCAGTCTGGTTCATTAGCACTGAAGCTTATGGGGAAATTTTCGTAACACTGATACTGTAAGACGATACAAATTTTCTAAAATGTTTTTCAAGTCGTGTCCCGTGTCTTTTTTTTTGCACTCAAGGCATTTTCTTTCAGTTCTTTATTTGTCATTAAGTCTGTTGCTTGTAAGACATTGCTCATTTAATGTGGCGTTTTCAGGTATAGGATAGTATTTTCCCGGGACGGGAACATCTGTCTGCAGTTGAGTGCAAAATGCCCTTCTAGTGAGAGCACGTGAATTTGCTTCCAAGTAAACTAAGGCTTAAACCAATACATGAACTTCGGGGTCACAGAATGTAATGGGGTGGGATGGAAAACTGAAAAAGGAGGTTTTTATTAAATGCCGTGAGATGTGAATTCACAAATATTTCAGCCTGGATTAAATTCCTTGTTAAGGACTAACCTCTGAAAGCATCTACTTTCTGCAACATCTGCTGTGGAAGAGAGACTTGGGCACCGGAGCTGTAACTACCCTCTTGCTAGCTTGAGAGAGAAACAGATGGAGTCTCAGGGAAGATGTAGGATTGAAAATCACTGCGATTTGGACCTCACTTGTAGTTCTTTAATTTCCCCCCAGAGAAAATTGTCAGATTGGAGCACAGGCATAATGTATTTCTGCCTTTGTGTGGATGTGCCTTACTGAGTCAGAATCTGGCCACGATCACTTCCTATGCTCCTGTGACCTCTCTGCATGAACCTCCTCAGCTGTGAATGAGTGCAGTAATGTAACCTTGTATGATTTCACTTGAACAAGTAAATAAGTCTTGCTTTTCACATTTATAATCAGCAGGAAAAAAAAAAATAAAAAAGGCTGAATGAAACCAGAAACTGTGATTTCCTTTGCCAAGACGCTTGAATTTTCTCAACAGCAGGGATGTGTCCTGCAAATTTAAGTCTGGAAAATTCATGTCAATACAGAGCTAGCTATTTGATCTGGGCACGTTGTGTGCTTTAATTGGCCCTGAAGGAGAGTGTGTGTGTGTGTTTGCGAAAAACACTCTGAATCTGGTATCAAACCAGTTTTTTTAAAATAGAAATAATCTCTTATACTAGTCTTCTGTTTGCAGCACATTACGGGAGCTTGTGCGTGTGTTTTAATTGGTGTGAAATGCTGAGAAGCGCGCACCTGGGTGAGTGGGAAGTGGAGCCTGTGTCTGGGTGGGTATGTGAGTGCAAGTGTTTCTGGGAACGTTAAAAGGAGTTAAATTTTGATGATGTGGGATATAATCTATACGTAAGAAAAGAGGTCTAAGGGGTAGTTCTGAAGAAGTGTGATTTTCTAAGGCTCATGCTTTGGCCTGGGTAGGAGCAGTTTGGAGATTTGAAGGCCCGTTTGTAGCAAAATGTAGAGACCTGTAAGAATCACTGGTGATGGCACATCATTTCCAACGGCAGCTGAGATTATTAAAGGACACTGCTACTTCAATAAGAGGAGAGTATCTTCCTTGCATAAAAATGCAAAGAGTCTGGGTCTCTGCAGTTAATCTCCACAATTCTTGAAATTCAGGGGAATTCAGATAAAGATCTGTACATTTTAAATTGCCAGCATCTTTGAAATAGTTTGTAATCCCTGCTAATAAATCTTCTTCTCTCCTTTCTCCCCCCAAACATTCTCCAAGCTCGTTTGATTCCGCTTTCAGATGTGGAGGCATGGACTCATCTCTATTAAAAAAATAACCAAAAAGTAAGCTGGGAGTCCGGATATATTGAGCAGGAATACAACTGGTTCCTGCGCTGGGAGAGGAAGGAAATTGGGTGGTTCGAATTGTAGAATTACTGGTAAGTTAAGAAAATGTATGTTAGTAGGCAAACCATTTTCAGTACTTATGAAGAAGCTTGGCATTGGGAGAAATATGATTTCCTGTAATCAAGGTGCTGGGAGTTGTTTGCCAGCCACTAATGCCTTTAGGGAAATCTAGTAGCAAACCGTGTAAATGAAAGGGATATTAGCAGAGATTGGCTTCATTTTCTTTAGGGCAAAAACATAAAAAGTTACGGTGTTTCATATGCCCTCCTTCAGCTGGTTTAGTTATCTCCTGGCTGCTCTGTTCCAGAAGTTGTTGGAAAATGCTTTGGCGATATTGTTTAAGCTAACCAGTATAAATTTTATCTGTTATGCTACAGAGAAATGTGTGTGGTAAAAAGACATATAAATGTTAAATAAGAGGAATTTTTGGTCAATAAGGCCACCGATAAAGCTCATGTTAAATTAGGTGTGCCTGGAGTCCTATATTTGGTGGAGCTTTTGCAGCTATTGCCAAATTCTAGCAAGGCTCTAGCATTTCCAGTAATTATTACAGCAAAATTCACGGCATGTGTTTCTTCCTATTGACATATTAAGCATATTTGCAATAGAACACATCCTTCAAGTGATTGGGTTATTGTAGCCTGTTTAGAGACATGCCCGTCTTTGTAATCACCGCAGATTATTTGAAAAACATTCTTAATGATTCTCTTTTAATGAATGAAGATTCCTCCTTGTGTTCCGTCCTGTGCCACGGGCAGTTGAGGTGCCAACAATTATCTGTGCTGTTGCATTCGCAGAACGCACGGCATCAGTTACTTTGTAGGGGCAGCCTTGCTCGCAAATGAACCTGCATGTTTACTGGGAGACACTGGAAATTAAATCAAGTTCATTCCTTTTGGGCTTTCTAGCCAAGCTGTGTGTGCATACACAAGGGGGTGTGTGCGTGTGTACACGTGCATTTTGTAGAATCACGTATTGTAGTCTTAGAAATGAATCCCCTTGAAGTTGGTACTAACCCGCCTCTTGCATCGGTGGAAATGGATATGATGATTGCTGTGTTGAAACGTGCGCTCAAATGCATTGGGAGTTTGATACTATTTTTCAAACTGCCAAATAGATAATGTCAGAACATTTCTGAAATGGGGTACTAACATCAAGATATACTGCACCAATCAGCTAACATCAGGCAAAGTATAGCGTAAAACTGTGGATGTAGGAGACTACTAGAGAATTTCCATTTTCATTCCCTATGTCAACAGCTTTGTAACTTACCTAGTAGATTGTTTTATGTTTTCCAGACATATTCTCAGTAGACTACAAACACTACATTCAGCTCAGCCTTCAGAACCCAAAGAATTAGATATGCTGTAGTTTATGAAATGGATGTTTATGAAAGTATCCTTTGTTTGAATTGCTCAAAAACCCAACATGAATTCAAACTTTGACAGCGTAAGCAGAAAATAAGAGGGCCATAGTGATCTCCCAAATGTAGCCTTAACTATTGAGGTTCTCATATTGAAAATGCAATTTTCTGTCTAGATGTTTATGAATGTCTTCAAATTCCCTTTCATAATAGCCCCTTTTTGACAGGCCTTTTTCAACTCTGAAATATGAGAAGAAAGGTTGCTGCAGAATGTAGTATATACCATTACAGGAGGTACACCTCTGTCCCTCAAGCCAACAGTACTCTTTTGGAAGTCAATGATGATATATGCATGTGTAGGAGGTTGCAGAGCCCAAGATCTGTTGCAGAGAAGCAGGATTCTTTTACTGAATCACAGTAAGTTCAGATGCTAAAATATGGTGTGACACTTTAGGGAGCCTGTCTATGTAAAATGTATGAATTCTGTGTGATTTTATAAACTGTGTGTATAACTCCAGCCTTGTGTAATCTTCCGAGTGCTAGCAAACCTCATCACGTAGCCGCCGAAGAACAGTCCAAACTGTTAATGTTGAATTACTCTCTACTGGTAGAAATATGTCTGTTTTGTTATGGGGAGTGTCTACATTAAAGGGATCCAGTTCCCCCGTATTGCCCGTGTGCATTAGCATCGGTGTACTAGAAATGGATGGCAGCGGTGCAATCACCACAACAGAAATGAATGCGCAGCAGAAAAATAGGCACAAAGCACCGACGCGTTCTACCTCTTGGCGCTCCCATTTTCACATTGCCCTCGTGCTTTCATGAAAATCTGATGGCAAGTGGTTGTGTGCTTGGGTGGCTGAGGGAAAGCAAAGAGTCCCTTAGGAGGTTGGAGGGTCAGGTTGTTGGACCTCCGTTGCCAAGATGGTTGGTGACCCGGGAGCCTGGGGTCTGAGCCTTCATACCCAGCGCTGATGACACTGCTCAGTCCCAAGCAGCTGAGAGCAGCCAAGGCCCAGGCTTGAGATCCATCCAGCCGCCCGAGGGGAGCCTGCGAGGGCAAGCTCACGCGTGTTGGGGTATTTGGGGTTCAGGTCATGTGTGTTTGGCAGTTTTGCAGGTGGTGGCCTGTCTGAGGCTGTCCTCGGGGTTTGGCTACTGGGGCCTGGAAAGAGCACAGCTGGGGGACCCTGAAGAAAACTCGGTGAGAGCCACCCCCTCCCCAGGGAGCTGCTTCTGAGCTGCAGATGACCCTGAGGGTCTTGCCGGACCCACGCTGCCACATCCCCTTGCGGTGCAGGCAGCCTGCCCGCGTCGCTGCCTGCGCTGCCCGTGGACACGCAGTCCTGCTCTTCACCTGACCCAGCTCAGCCAAAGCAGTTCGGGTGCCTCAGGACTATGTTGTGCTTTTTAGTTATAAACAGAAGATGAGAGCCTTTGCTGATGAGTCTTGTGGGCAAGTAAGTGCCGTATTGCCGGGTGAAGAGTGGCTACTCTCCTGTTGGTTTTAACCGAAATAGTCATGGGTATGGAGTTTGAAAAGTCGCAGTTTTCTTCAGAGAAATCATTGACCGTGTAAAGCGTGGTTTGAAGCCAATAAGAAGATTCACTGGTTTCATTGGCCTTGATATCAGGTCATTTGACCATAAAAGATCAATAGTGTGAGAGGAATTGCTGTTCCCAGATTAAAATGGCATTTTTTCTTTCTACGGAAATACAAACTTTTGGATAGGTGTATACATATAGGAAGATGCTGAGGTTCTCCCACCAGCCGGGACTTGTGAGAGCAAGGAGAACCTTGCGGGTGTTTGTGAGCTAAGGTGGTAACTGAACAACGCTCATCCTTTGGTTTGGAGGACTCAGGTATATGAGCATCCTGGATGCCAGGCAAAATCCAGGAGGACCATCTGCAAACAAAAAGTATCACATGCAGATTATTTTGTCCCTTTCAGTGTCATGAACTTGTGTCCAGGGTGGATACTATCTGTAGAATGGGCTACAGCGTGATGGAACAAGTTGTTCTTTGTAGCAGAGGTAGAAAGGGGAATGATCTTCATTTTCTTTGTTGTCTATTGTCACCAAATGTTGGGAAAATTACCTGTTTCAGGGAAATACTCCTTTGAAGTTGTTGCAGAAGTATTTGGTATAAAGCTCTGGTGCCATCCAGCAGCAGTATGTTCTCCAGGAGAGCTGTTTGCTGCTGCAGCGTTCTTATCGGTTGTGCTTGTGAGACTCTATCCCTGCCTTTTTCTCAGTTCCCTTGATCATTCTTTACTGCCGCCTTTTTCGTTGTTTTCTGTCCTTTTTGAACATCTTTTTGTCCAACAAAATTTGGACAAGTTTCCAGTTAATGTTCAGTCCTGCTTGTAATCATCGTGTTGAAAAAGGAACTAGAGATCAACAACTTCGTTGTCCAGCCAAAGCATTCATTTTAGTGACAATAAAATCTGCCTTTTTTTTTTTTTTTTTTGTTTTGGAGTGAAAGAAAAGCGACAAAGAATTGCTGTTTCGACAAGTCAGCAAAATGGTTCATAATGCCCGAGTTAAATGAACTGCTGGTCGTAGGATGGGTTAGCACAGACGGGCTAGTAGCTCCCCATACGTACTTCTCTAAAGAAAGCGTATTTGAAGGGTGTTTCTCTGAGGGATTAGAAAGGCAAAGGGAAAGGCAGGAAGAAATGCAGCTCCTCGCCGAGCAGCACGACCCAACAGCAGCAGGAGCCGTGCTCAGCGCACTGCTGTGCAACTTCAGCACTAAACTGGAGCACTGTCTTTACTTCTCGTGTCTTTTATTAACATTCGTATGAAAATACAGTGCACGCTGTGAGGTAAGTAGAATTCTGCAGCGGTCTAAAGGGGTGCGAAAATGTTTATCTTCTTTTTCGTTTTAACCATCTATACAGCCCGAATTGTCTCATAGGCATTAGGGCACGCCCGGGGTCCCTGTCCCTCACGGTGGTCTTGGCTTGGCTCTGGGTTCAGCTCCCCATTCAAACAGCAGCCTAAGTATACAGTATATAAATGATATAAATATATAAAAGTATTTTATGAACACAAAAATGGGTATAATTCGCGGTGGCCTGTATCTGCGCCTGTTCTCAGAAGGTGCTGGTGTCTGGGATCGGCGCAGAGCGGCGTGCGGGATGACTGGGGCTGTGATGGGGCAGGGCTGGGAATTCCCCCGGCCGGGGAGCGCTGGACCTGGCTGTGTTCCCGCACCTACCGGGAGGTGACATCCCTCCAAAATGGTCCTGAGGCAGTAGTCCAGCAAATCCACGTGTGGCGCGGGTGACAGATGCGCAGCTGGGGTGGGGCTGCTCCCATGTGTGCATCGGTGGAGGCAAATCTACTCCACGTTCAGCTTTCTAACTCGGTTTAATAACACACCTTAAAATGCTAACTGACCTGCAGCAGGAGAAAAAAAAAATTGTTTGTGACATTAAGCGTCTTAACATGAAATAATTCAAGTTAACCTGCAGCAGATTTTAAGCATAAGCAAGTCCCTGGATGGTAAAGGTAAAAACGCACACCCCGAAAAGGTCAGGCAGCTGCTGAAACCTCCTTCTGCTCCCAGTTCTGACAAAAACGAGACGTAGGCAAAGGCAGCTCCAGAGCAAGCCCGAGGAATAAGAAAGGAGGTGTGCTAGTCAAAAGAGAGGTAACATTTATATTTCTAATAATGCGGTAAGGTACCAGGAGTCAGGAGGAGCAAATGAACAACTGCTCTATCTCCTATATTCGCAAGTCGCGTTTAAAAGTTCTTAACTTCGATTACGCTCTTGGGGTGTCTCCTTCAAATCACCGTCATCCCCTGCCTGTTTTTAGCTTTAACTCGCCTTTGTGGAAGTGCACGGGGAAAGTCAGCATAGTTTAACCCAGTAGAATGGTTGAATAGTTTTCGACTGAACTGGAACATGGAGTAGAGATGATTTTGATTAGGATATTGTTTCAACACTGGACAAATGCAAATGTTTCTCTTGCGTCTAAGGATATTTTTAATACTGCTTTTTAGATGTTGTTTTATTTTGCTAGCAACTCAAAATGCGTTCTTCCCAGAATTTTTAAACTTGTCCTTTTAATTTTTTTAAGGGTATCCTGTCAGTTTTTAAATACAGTCTTTTCATGTTGCCAGTGAATGGCTTTGATCTGCAGATGAGAACTGGTGAGATGCAGCTTCCTCATTGCTGGACTTTGCCAAGAGTTTCCAGTGCGCCTGTGATCGAGCCCGGCAGAAGCCTGAAACTGGGAAAATAAAATTTCCTGACAAGACTTTCCAAAGCGATCTTTTCCCCTTGACTGTAAAGCAAAAAGCCCTGAACAAGGCGTCTGTGGTTTAGTAGCGTAAAAGTGAATGAAGAAAAAAGGAGCGCAGTTTGATTAACGTGTTCTTTGTTTTATTTATGTAATAGTAGCTGTGAAAAAAAAGTTGTATTCCTCTTTCTCTGTACCACATCTTCCTGCCTCAAGGGAGCTGGCAAGGGAGGAGCTCGCAGCGCAGCGCAGCGGGGTGGCTGGGGGCTACACAAACTGCCCCTCAAGTGGTCTTAAAAAATTTGGCCTGAAAAGGGGAATATACAGTGATGCTGTAGGACCGTGAGATAGTCCAGGCCAGATCGGAGGAGGTCTCAGGCCACCCCCTGTCCCCGGCAGGGCCAGCTCCGGGCCCAGACCCGGCTGCTCGGGGCTTTTCCCCAGCAGGTCTTGAAACCCCCAAGGATGGGGACGGCGCAGCCTCCCCGGGAACCCGTCCCTCCGCTCCGCTGCCCTCCTGGGGAAGGCTTTTTTCTGAAAAAACAATGTTTTGGGTGCCTCTTTCTGCCTAAGCTCAGGAAACACACACGTCCCTTGAGAGGAAGCGGGCTTTTTTGGTCAATTTGTATCGAATTACATAGTGGTTGGTTGGAAGAGGCAGCCCAACATTATTCTCAAAAATACCATAGTTCCTTCAGACTTGGGCAAGCGATTCTTTTTAGTTTAACTGCTGCTTGAATTCTACAGCATATTTCAGGGAATAAGTAAATAAAATGCTATTCATGCCATGGGATCAGCATACTAATTTATGGCCAGATCTGAAGCCTTTTCCCAAGGCAAAATACAATTAAAGCCAGGCAGAACTTGACCTGAGTGAGGACTTCAGCATTTGATCTGTGAATTTTACTTTTCAGCATTTTTATTATTTTTGTACAGTAGTGAAAATATTTCTCCTGCTGGTGATTTGACATTGCGCTGGCTATCGAATTCCTTGCAGTAAAGGCCTAACCTCTTGAAACCTAATCTTCGACAGCGCGCTATCTAAAGAACTTAATTCTTATTGGGATAACAAGTTTTAAAATATATATTTTTAAAGCACATCCATGACATTTTTGTTAACCTGGTTCTAATGGTGACCCAGCAGTAACGGTAAAGGATGAAAAGCGCAGAACAGGCTGAGATCTAATCTGACCCAACTCATTGATTCACTCCCTGACCTTGGGTAAGCCTTTTGACCTGCCTGTGCCTCAGTCAACTCAGCTGGAAAATTGGGTAAAGAGCAGAGCCTGTTAGAAAACCATCTTCAATTTGAACAAAGATTTCCCGGAGACCCAAAAAAAGTGAGTGTAGTCATTTTGTACAGACATAATTGATTGCGGACTGCAGAAGAATAACATCCTGAGCTGTGGGATACCGTGGATGACATCTCATTCGTCGTGCGGTGGCTGGGTGGTCTCTGCGTCCACCGGAGCTTGGCCACTTTTCATGTGTCCAGAGCTGGATTTTCACTTTGACGGCATTACCCGGCTGTGTCCACCCTGGGTAGGAATGTGGCTCAAATATTGCACGAGTCTAAGAAGGAGTAATTGCTATTGTTGTTCAGTTCAGAGTCACTGCACTAAATTATTATCCCCTAGATTTATCAACGACCTAAAGTGCCATCACGTGCTCCTGTATCGATAAAACATAAAAACGAAATCAGGTCTCTAGCCAGATTTCACCCGATGCTTTCCAGCGTACCCAAGCCAGGTTTCATGCCACCAGCTTGTAACCAGCGGCACCTGTAATTACCAAGATGACGATTCAGGCTGCCATCCCAACGCTACGCCGTACGCGTATGCTCGAAGCAGGACCTGTTTGCCCCGCAGGGTGCACGAGGTGTGCCGGCGACCCGCAGCGTGGCGATGGCTTCGTCCTCGGCGGAAGCCATCCGTCCCTCCAGCCCCGCTGCTGCCGCGGCCCCGAGGGGCGACGGGGAGAGGCTGAAGTCCTGCGGAGGCGAGCCAAGGGCATTTCCATGGCATGTGGATAACCACACGGAATTGGCAGCCGGCGCGCGGCCGCACGCACAGAGCTCCCAGCTCTCACGAATTTGGCGCTGTTTGTGCTGGGCAAAGGCCAGCTTCTCGCGCCGGTGCCAGCATGTTTAAACTATCCTGGACTTGCTAATCTATTCTCCATGACCCACGCTGGAAAAATGACCGTTTCCTTTTCCCAATTCCCACATCTGCTATTTGTTTTCCTCTCTTTGCCTTCCCGAGATTTGGGAAGGAGTTCAGGAATGCGGAGCGCTGTTCAAACCTACGCTGACCTCAGATACTGAGTGGCATTTATCTGACAATGCTCGTGGGTAAATAGTTAAGGGGAAACGGGCACGTTTCTTCCCTTTCACGTTTTCAAATTAAATAAAAACCTTTGTTTTGTTCTGAAATGTTAGCTGCATGTATGGCAAGAGAAGGAGAGACATAGTATTTCCAGTGGAAACGAGTAAATCCTGCTCTGCCAGTTAATTGGCTCTGTCATTATCCTTCCATGAAATATTCTAAGTTTTAATGTTAATATTAGGTGCAAACACCTAAAAAAAGTCATTTCTGCTAGTCCAAATGAAATTACTATGTGGGAATGACATTTACGCTGGAATAAAATCATCACTGTGCCTCATATAACATTATATATATATATAATCTTTGCATTAAGAAAATCCCAGGCTCGACTCACTTTAAAAGTGCGGGCACAGAAAAACAAAATGAAATTTAACTTGAAAATATTCAATTTTCTGAATGGAATGTTCTGAAATGTATAAATAAATGTATGCTTCATTTAGAAGACCTAAACAGCAAAGAATTCTGAAAAGCAGTAAGGACAGATACAGCGTAGAAGCAAAATGCAGTCGAAATTTGCAGAACGACACAAAATATTGTCGTCTTGAGAGGAGCTGGGTGACGTGCAACAGGATGGCTTAACATTGACTTCATTGGGATGAAGAATTCACCCTTTTCTTTGTTCCTTTGTTTTTTTTTTCCCAGAAAAGAGGCCTTGATAGACCTCCCTAAATGCATTTCTCTGTGATCCTTTTTAATCTGAATGAAGTGATTTTAAAATTTTTTTAGGCATCCCATGTGCACAAAGATATATATGCGCCCTTGAAAAAAGAACAATAAAAACAATCACATCTTGGGAGAGATAAACTTGTTAAGAAAGATTAAAGGGAGATTTAACCAACAGAGTCACTATCCACAAAGATGCTTATATGCCTTTTTTTTTTAACAACTCAGTGGAAGTTCAGTGTCAAAATAGAAATTGGAGGCTAAAATTGGGCTGTAGGTCTACTGCTGTATATTCCTCTGGGCTTACAGGACTAGGCAGAAGTACAGGAATTACCCACAAATATTTGGTGGGGTTTATATCAAGAGCCTAAAATGGATGTGTACTTATGGAACTAAGGGGAAAGGAATTTTAAAAGAGCTGATTAAACTCGTTACGATGCTGCTTTTTAGATAAATGGCCAAGAATGAGGAGCTGAATTTTTCCGACTTTTGATACATGTGTTCCTACTAGTAATGAGAATTTGATGCTAGGAATTAGCTGAGTAGCAATGAGCGCGAGCAAAGTGCTGAGGTTTGCATGCGGCATTCTTGGGTACCCTCTGGCCAGTGATGGGTGACACCTCCTGCCCCGTCTTCTCCTCTGAGGTGGCACGTCGACGTGTGCGTGTCATCAGCAGTCCTCAAACAGTTCTGAAAACTTGTGTGTACTCATACATAATCTACCGTTATCACTCTTGTGTTCCTTTTGCTTTTACTTCTGGCCAGATTTCCTTTCACCGTTGAGGACCTTTGTTTAAGATTATTTTTCCCTAGATATATTAGGTTGCCTTTTTCCAAGTTAAATGTCACTTGCTCAGTAAGAGACGGCACGTTCTGCTTTGAAATACCCTCTGATCGCCGAGGCCGTCAACTCTGGCTATCGTAGAAACAGAAGTCAGAGATGAAAAGTGCTATTAGGTCATGCAGCCCATCTCCTGGCCAACGCACTGCGGACGGAGCTGGCTCTCGCCGTGGTGACAGCCCTTGTCCGAAGGGAGCCGTGGTGGTATCTTTGGGCAGCTCTCTTTGCATCCAGGCTCGGTGTTTGCTCTCGCAGGCAGATAAGGTTTTCTTTCATGTCCATGTGCCATCAGAAAAGGAAAACCCAACGCGCTGGTGGAATGACTCCGCCATTGTTACTGGACGACCCTGCACAGTTTCAAAAGATACTGCGTGTCTGGGCATCAAAGAACTGCCACGGCGACAGCAGAGAGCCGTGCTCCTGTCCCCGGTGTGGAGTCCGCAGCCTGTCCCTTTGCAGCGAAGCCCTACGTCAATACAACAGTGTTTGAAATATAGGATATATTTTTGGCGTAACGCTTAAATATGGAACCTTTTTGTGCAGAATGAAAGGCAGAAATATAGTTATAAAGGGATGAAAACCCCATACCTTTGGTAGAGAATGAATACAAATAGCCAAACTAAGGGGGTAATCCTTTTCTCACCAAAGTCGGAGGCAAAACTCCCTTTGATTTCGATAGGCATGAATTACAGGTGAAGAGGGAAACGGGGTTATTTGTAATTGCAATTGACTCAGTTTGCGATGACAAAAGTGCTGCATGGAGGGAAGGTGTGCATCCTAATTGTCTTCAATTTCTTGCTGTCGCTGGATTTAACTGTGACTACCCGTCGGTCTGTAACTTTTTTTTCTTTCCCCTGCTGGGACACTTTGCTGTGTGTGTTAACAGCACTGCAACTGCAGTAGGGACAGTCCTGGCTGGCGTTCAATTAGATTAAAACCAGTGATTTTTTAAAATGCTTTTGTTGTTCTTTTTGACACATGGGTGGGTTTGCGTTTCTTTAAAAATACGGCATGAGATGCATCACAGTAAGGGTGTCNAAAACAATTAAAATTCTTTAGTCTCCTTTCTGTGTTTAGGTGAAACCTTCAGACTGACTGTCTTTCAGCTTACCAACTAATTGACACACGAACAGTAGCATAAAAGCATTTTTTGTTAGAGAAGTAATTAATAGATCATATGTTGTTTTGTTAGCAATTATGTGATATTCCCCCGTTAATCTGCTCAAAATTTTTGTGTCAGTACAAACATGCAACGTCTCTGCTGTGTTCAGCAGAAGATCAACGAGGTCCTTCCCTCCTTCTCTGGTCAGCGCTGGGGACCTGCGGCTCCCTTCGACCAAGGCTTTCCAGGAGCGTTTGCCGTTTCAGGGATGCCGGATAGCTCTGCAGATGGGAGACTTTTTCATAATTAAACTCCGTGCAAAATAAAGGGAGATCTTCATCACACTCTTTGTATTCATATAGAATCTGTTGCCATGGGAGCTAGCATTGAACAGCAAGGTAGGCAAAATCAGTAATGTTACATTACGTTTGCCCTGTAGCCACTGGAGGGTCCCTTAAAATAAAGTCGCCTTTTATCTTTGCTTTCTGAATAAACATAAAACTAGATTTTTAGTGCAAAATCCTGATTTCAAGGTTATTGATGCCAGACTAAATTAATACAGTCTGTGCGATAGCATACAAAATCCCCGGCAAAGCCAGGGATACTCCTGTCTTTTGAAAGCTTGACATTTGTTTTTCATCATGAACTTAAAGGTCACCAGCTACAGATGAATCAGGATACCTGCTTGAGTTTACATTTACATGCATTTTATTTTATTCCCAGGTGCACTTTTTATGAGATCCATCACTGGAATAAAACTGTAGCTCTCTCTTATTATCCAGGTTTGATAATCTAGAAGAGTTATCAACCTGCTGCCTCGAAGATCAGACGAGTTGTCTTCAGCGCATCGCGGTGCCGCTGCAATTCAGTGCGTTGTGGTTCAAGAAATATCTGTTTTCTTTACTGCTCGACCTGAGCATCACTGCTCAATTCAGCTGTAAACAGAATGTTAAAAAGTGTCTCTCTGGCCCAACCTAATATGTGATTCTCCGTGGTCCATCCTCCTGCTCAATCCCTGAAATGACAGCAATGTTGCACCATCAAAGTTACTGGGAAATGGTTTGTGTGTATTGATGCTTGTTTAATTCTCGTTTTATTTCTACAGATGAAGATGCAATTAATCAAAACGCGGGTTTTGGAACTTCCAGGCATTCAAAATGCCTCATTCAGACTTGCAATTAATGTGTCCCGTGTCTTCCACACAGGAATTTCTGCTTTTGTTCAGACTAGCAAGTAAGTGACCTGTATTGCTGCACAGATTTTTTTGAAACCAAATAACATTTTATATTTTTACCAAAATACCTGTGGAGCTGACAGAGCATGATGCATTCATTTTCCTTGATTTTGTAGTGAGGGAAAAGGCTAGCATGAATAATTCAAAAATAATGCTGAGACTGTTAAGATTTAGTACTGGAGAGGTCATCACAGTTGGGAGAATGAGCTAGGAGACTATTACTATTCCACGATCTTTGAATCTCAAGGTGACATCATTATTATTTCTCTATATCTATAATGTGGTGCTGCAACCAACTTATTGCAGTGTTTCTCATGTAGGGTAGAAAGATCAATTACATACAGACCTCAAAATGTGAACTATAAGCATAGTGTCCAATAAAACTGTCATTAACAGTCACCACAATTTTAACTGTATGCTTCCAGGTCAAGCTGTTTTAAAAATGATAACTGACATTGAAAGGTTGAATAAAGAGCACCCGTTCCAAAGGGAACAATCCTTTACCCAAATAAGTTTTCATTAACAAATGCGCTAATTACGTTCTTCAGTTTACAAAAGCATTCGGCGTTTATCTCGTCATTTCTGGTACGCGCATTCACAGACAACCCTGGAAAAAAAAATATCCCAAGTTTTCCACATGATCGGCATCAACAGTGGTATTGGTGAATGCAGATAAAGCATCCCTGTGCAATTTGATTTAATTTATTCTGGTCTTCGATGAGAAACTGAAAAGTTATTACCCAAATGGACGTTATATTACGGTAGCGCTTATTGCGTTACTTTAACTATTACCTCACCTCTCTGTCTGCCGTTAACTCACCGGCATGCCCGCGGAAGCGTGCGTTATCCAAAATAAACACGTCGCTTACGAATATTCAGAAGCAATGTATGCCAGGAAGCAGCCGTTAGGACTTCAGAGGCGTCTCTCCATTGGGTGAGGGCTGCCTTGTGTGTTTAATTAAACAGCCATTTCCCTTGGAGAATATTCCTCAAGACTGTAACTCTTCCAATAAACACTTTTCCTCCTTGTTTTGTTTTCTTTTTGTAATTTTCACATGAGTTTGAAAGATAAATAAGGCAGCTTTCATAAGGAAATTATGGAGAAAAAAGGGTTGGTAAGCCACCTGTTCTGAACACCAGGATGTTTTGATGTAAGGAGCGCTCAAGTGCCTCTAAAAAATACGCTGCGACTCTTTGAGGCAATGATTTCCTCTTCTGTTTTCGAAGGAACAAGCTACTCTCCTCCTCTCTTAGTTCTTTCCCCTTTTTTTAATGGGATTCAGGCACGCAGCGTTGTGACGGCTCCTTGCTCCGGGATAGCCGGGAGCGGGGGTGGAGTGGGGTGAGGAGTGCGCCGGGGCTGTGGGTGCCCGGCTGGGGGCTCCCGGAGACCCTGCCCTTCTGCCCCCTGCCCCTCTCGCTCCTCTTGCCCCCTTCTTCCCTCTCGGCTATGTTAGCTTCCGACAGCCGTGAGCCGCGGCCAGGCACGCACGTAGCATCTGGCTACTGCTTGGGGGGCTCCAGTGGCCCCGAAGGGGACTTCCCGGGACATCTGCACCGATGGCTCTCCGGTAGCCACAGCTCCTTCATGTTTAGGCTCTAAGTGGGCTTGTCAGTGGTTTTATTTTTCTAAATTCTGATTTGCGTTCCCATGCTTCTGTGAATTAGGCATTTTTACAGTAAGATATAAAAATATTAATATGAGTAGGTAAGCACATACAAGGAGCAAATGGACAAATATATGTAAAAAATGAAGACCCTTTGTTATTTTCCTTGCAAGGCTTTCTGGTGTGTGCCGCTGGAGGGAAAGGGCACCGGGGCAGGACCGTGGACTCCAGCCCTGCTGAACCAAAAGATTGGAGATTGGTCAGAGGAATCAAAATTATATAGGCTGGTAGAGATGTGATCCTCTGGCAGGAAAAATAAAACAACTGTGAAACAATGTCTCTCTAATGACTACAGGAAAATTAAAAAGAGAGTAACACAGTGGGTTCCTAGGTACGGCTTTTTTTCCTGTTCAACCAAACATTTATTTTCATTTTTAGCGTTTGGAGGAAAGCCACATGACTTAAGCTCCAGTTGGCCCTCATTATGCAGCCTTAACTGCCGTAGCGTTTTTGTCAGCCCGTTGCACACAAAGATGTTCACCCGCTGCAGCGAACGCGGTCCAGAGGCAGAGCTGATTAACCGACTGGGGCAGCGCTACCCTGACGTCCAGTTTGGGAGTGTTAGAAGGTTTGAGCATCATCACTAACAATGGTAGTCTTGTTGGATACCCAAGAACTGGAGAAAGAATTGGCGATCAGAGGAAGAAACAGATTTTATGGCAAAAGTACTGAGAACCCTGGAGACTTACTCTTACTTCTGTCTTTCTCACAGACTTTCTTGTTTTGGGGGCACGACACGATGGCAGCCACATTTACTGTTTGATTTATGTTCAGGTACTGTAGTGATGGAGCTACAAAATTAGTTGTATGATCCCACTAGCAGCAGCGGGACAGGCAGCGAGGACAGTCTTACTCTGAACACGGTATAGGGAGTCTGCAGGTCAGGAGTCAATGCAAATGGTTTATCTGCTCTAGTGTTCCCAAACTTAATACTCCTCTAATGTGTGTTATAAGGAGTCTGGGAAAAGATTTGCTGCCAGTTATGCCTTTTAGATGACCTGAGGATTTCATTTGGAGCATACGCGCAGTGTGTGTAGTGCTAAATTTTACTTGGAAAGGCAATCTGCCTACAGGTGATCTAGCTTGACGTCTAAAAAGCATAACAATAATTTAATAATAATGAAATATTGTTGACAATAATGGCATTTTTGCAGAAGCAAGTAGGGAGGAAATCATCTTTCTGCCAAAGAGTTTGGATTTCATAATGTGTTTTGAAACAACACCGCAGTCCTTTCGGAAGAGGAAAAGCACTGGTGGCGTAACCCCCAAACCAGCCCAGACAAACAGTAAAGCAAATGTTTTGAAGGGATTCTTTGCTCGTCACTGTCCAAAATAGAAATTCCGTCAATTAATAATGGATTTTGTAAAAAGTGTTGAAAAACTACAATCATGAGAAAAAAATCCTTTAGTGTATTCTGTTGCTTTTCAGATGGAAGAGGTTCTGTGGCCAGTGCGAAGGGAAGGATGTTATCCTGCTATTCAACTAGGAGAGAAGAAAAAGGTGGCAAAAAAAAAAAAGCTAAAGAGAGTCATTAAACCTGCTTATCAATAAATAAAACGTACAAGCTTGTTGATAACGCAGGAATGCAAAGTATACCGTTAAAGGAAATGTAAACGTAACTGCAACTATTTCATTTCATGTGAGGTTTATGTTAGCTCCCCTATTAAATTTAATGGGTCGCCTCATGAGAAGCAGCTCATTAATATGAATATGAAGAGCGTGTTGCAACCTGCAGACTAAATAACACAAAGATGTGTGATGTTTATTTTCCTTTGGTAGATCTTTGCTTTTTAAAAATATGAACTAATGCAGCCGGAATAGCTGGAGTCTGGGGATCAGACGCTGAAGCGGGAATCAGGAGGCCGTGTTTCTCATTCCACTCCGTGTCGTGTGCTTCTGATGTGAACCTGTGCAAATCAATTAACTGCTGTTTACTTTGGTTACTGAATTGGGTTAAATCAACGAACACTGTAATACTTTAGTTATTGTGAGGCTAAGTAATTATAATTAATTATACTGGTTTAGATGAACGTCACGGACTGCCTGGAGTGATGGGCAGTGCTGCAGTGGGGGTCCAGGGTTTGGATTTGGGAAGGTCGGCGGCATCCTCGGCGTGCCGGAGACTTGGGCTGATCGAAACTCTTCACCCCACTGGTGTGGTTGTTACTGCTTATGAGTCCAGAGCGAGCACAGCCATAGCAATTGAGTTTTGCCCATAGATGGGAGAAAAAGGGACATTCTCAGGTCCTTGGTTCCCTTCGGGGCGATAGACAAAAGAGACTTTCCCACGGGTGAATAATTTGTGTGGCTTAGGCTGCCGCTTGATGTGTTTTCAGTAAGTTGCTACATGAAAAAAGAAGCTAAGTGAGCAAAATTGAAAAATTAGACAGCAAACAGCCAGGAAGGATCGTATTTATGGCCCTCAAAGGAACATTAACTTGCCTGCATTTATCAAATTAGGGTTAATTTTCCAGAAGACAGAGTCCCTTTTGTGGTTTCACTCTGGCCACAAAACTAATGCTCACCTGTGAATTGCCGGCATTGTTTGAAGGACTCTGGTGCCACCAGCAACTTGAATTTTGTTTGTTTATTTGTCACCTATTCATCAGCAAAATTTCCTTGTGATCATTTTTAATTCATAATTGGTATAGGGATTGTCTTAAAACCTTCTGGTGAAGTCTATACCTGAGTTTTTTTGAAGCATGGGAGGTTTCACATACAACAGTTAGAATAAATGTTATAGCTGAAAACTGCCAGAAGTTCAGGCCTTGATCCTGTCGTGGGATGTGATCAATAATATTGCTGTAGTCCTGTAACGCATCGCTTAATCCAGTAGCCCAGGCAGATTCCTCCTACACGAGCCCTCTGAGGTGAGTATTCACCCCGGCGCGGTCCCTCTGCCCGGCTGGAGGGAGCTCAGCTGCTGGTGCCACACGCGCGCAGCTCCCCGGTGCCATCGAGGTCTGCTCATGTGTTGGAGGACACATACAGGCAGCCTGATGGGAAAAAAAAGCCACAAAAAATGTGTTTGTTTGTTTTTTTTTTTTTTAATTTCAAAGTTCCCATTTAATTGTAATCCCCAAAAGTCAAAGGAGGATATTAATTTGTGTAAAACTGTCATTGACGCAACATTTTTTGATCATTCTTTCTGGAATTAGTAGTAGCGGTTTGTGTTTTTTTTTGCTGGCCTTACATTTTACGATCTGGGTTGGCTCTTGTGGGTCTCCTGAACTGGGAGCTGCACTCCATACTGGGAACCCCAGAAAATCGATTCCGCTCATTGCCGGCCGAGAAGTTGAGCTTTTCCTGTTTCTTTTGTGCTGTGAAGGGCCTGCCACCCTAGTGGGAGCTGCAGAGCTCGGCGATGAATTCATTCTCACCCCGGCTTCGAGCCCAGCGTGGAGCTGTGCTGCCCGGGAGGAGCTCCAGACACAACCCGCGACCCACCGACACATCAGCTGCGGTTCCTTGGGAGATGCTGGTTTCCACGGGGAGGGAAGGCTGCTGTTCTGGTTTAAGACCAGAGGCAATAAATCTGTGTAATCACAAATAGGCGGGAGCCATCGTTGCAGCACTTTTATGCCTCCTCTGTACTTTCCCATGGATGGGAGCATCTGGGGGTAGAGTAACTGCAGTGCTCTGCTCGCCGGGTCTGGAGCATGGTGTCCAAAGGACCACAGGTGGAAAGGTCTTGCCTCATTGAGCGGTAGCATTGGGACAGATCGCAATAAAGGCCAAAATGAAAAATTTCATAGCAAAAATAGTCAACTTCATTACAGGGTCTTGAGTCCATAAAACTTACAATAATAATTAAGCATTTTGGAGGGAACTCGTAAAAATTACTTAGAAAGACCAGTAAGACCTGCACTCTGATCCTTAACTTGTACGAGGAGAAGTGTTCAGCATTCTACTTTTTGTTGTTGTTGTTGCTACATTTTTGTTCCATTGCGCATACTCAGGAGACCCCTTTATTTCAAATTTAAAATAGTCTATGAAAATCTGTATTGACGTAATAGCTTATTAGGCTACAAGCAAAATATTCCCAGAACTAATTTTTAATTAATATAGTTCACTGAAAACTTATAAAAGATTCATACATAATATGATAAAAGAAATAAACATCCTCAATACCATGTCAAGTTTCTTTTCTTTGTAAAACATTGTTTTTTCCTCTCTGCTACCAGCACAATAAAAGCTGCTCTTAGGAAATTGACTTCCACTTGTCTTTGGCAGCTCTGTCAGATGTGATATTTTCTGATACATAAAATGGTGCTTATTAATTCAGAGGCAAATTCTGTCACCTTTTCTCACTTTGGGTACTGCCTTTGGTAAACAACTCCATGTTTTTAATCCTGACTTCCCTTGGAGTTTCCCGCCGTCCCTGCAACAGGCTGCTCCAGAGCTGATGGAGGCCACTGGAAATCATCTCACTGACCTACGTGAGCTTTATGTCGGTCATAAAGTAAGTAAAAGTGGCAAGGTTTGATGAGAATTCATCTCATCTGTCGGATATCACATCAAAGTGAGATATCCAGTCCAAGCTCATTGCAGTAAGTTCCCTCTGCAAGCCATGAGGAGATGTTGGCATCTCCAGAGATGTCTTCTGGCCACATTTCTGGAAAAGGAAGGTGCACGTCGCGGTGGCTGAGCAGGAACGCCTTGCTGGAAGCACCTTAAACCCGGTGTCCTCTTGGGGGGCGGTGAGTTGGTCCCACCTGCAGGGTCTGACCCTGCAGATCTGTACAACCAGGGCTCTTCTCGGAAGGCACGGGGAGAGGTCCCTGGGAAGTGTGAAGGTCTGTCTGGAGCCTTTGCAGCAAGGATGACCTCCTGTGACCTGCTTGGCACAAAATACTTAAATTTTGCCCTGAGAAAAGCAACTGTTTGATGGCTACTGAGATACTGAACGTTGTGCTGCTCTGAGAAGCCCTTTCCTCCTCGCTCTCTTCCCTCCCGCAACGTCCTCTCCAGACGTAAATCACGTGTTTCATTTTGGGTTGAGTTCTCTTTAGTTTAGACTGTGCATGAGTCCCGTTTGCACCGGAGGTTTCCACTGCAGAATTTCATGCAAAGGTTAATCTGGGAAGGTTAGGTAACAAAACCTGGGGGCTTTTGGTGGTGGGTCAGGAGGGATGGGGCTGCCTGGGTGTGACTGACCGCAGCTGAGGCTTTCAGTAAGAGGGTTTTGCTACTTCATCCTTCCTTGTTTTGGCAAGGACAGAAGAGGAATTAAACTGGAAGGCTGACAACCGGCATTCCCATCTCCTGCACTGTTATTCCTGGTAGCTGCCGTCCGGTAGCCCCAAGCAAAGGCTGTGTCACATTCCTCCTAAAGTGGTGGCAGTTAAACACGCTGATATTTATGCAGCTGTAACCAAACCTCGCTGCCGTTGCTCAAAGACGTTCACATCCCAACCGAAGCTATACTTCTGAACTTCAGCAAGATGAGAAGCAGTGGTCCGAGCGATGCTCCCGGGGGCCAGAGGGGCGTTCGGAGGCGGAGCAGCCACTGCCCGTGACGGCGCTGCAGCATGGAGGGGCCAAGCTGCTGCCGGCGGGCAGGGGAAGGCGGGCAGGCTGGGCACTTACGTTTTTCGTAACTGCTAGCAGAAAAATGAAGAAGTGAAACCTGAATTACAGCCGGCGGAGCAGCCCCAAGGGCAGGCTGAGAGGTCTCTCACCTCTTTATCCGCATCCCCAGGCATCCCCAGGCGATGGAGTACCTTCCCGACTGTGTTTAAGAAGTGCTGCTGTGCCAGTGCTGAAATCACTGAACTCTGTGCCTGAAAAACTACAAGTATTTAACTGGAGAAGATCCGATTCGTTAAAAACTCCTTGGTGGACAATTGTAAATGGGTGCTTAAAATATTATACGTCTATGGTAGAGCTGTACCGGTGTCCCATCCCTTACCTCCACAGCGCACCCACTAGAAGAGGAATGTGGCAGCACTGGCCATCTCCTGGAATATCTTTCCTAATTAATCCAATTCTCAGTCTAAATCAGGATAACACTATGTATTTAATAGGATTTAGTCCTGTGAATACTTGATATCTGTAGCTCCTATATAGCTTTAATATACTCAGCATTTTTCAGGATTACATCTTCAGGGCTTGATCCAAAAACATTTGAAATCAATAGGTGTTTTCCTTTGACTTCAGTGGGCTTTGGTTCAGCCTCTAAATATCAGTCAATACTTTCTGATCTGAGTACAAAAAATGTTTTTAAATCCTATTACCAAAACTCTTATTACTTCCTTTGCACTGAGTAACTTCTTGAGCTCTATGTAGATTTGAATAGGGAAATATTAACCGAACTGATAATGATATTATTAGTTGAAGTTTTAGCTTTTAAATTCAATAAAAAGTACCATTGGGTATTCTTTAATGTTATAGAAGAAGAATGATTAATTTAAGGTTCAGGTGCAAGACAAGGTCAGGAAAGAATTGTTACTGTATACAGTGAGCATTTCAAGATGAATTTGTAGTTTGAAGTATCATTTTATGATGCATTTTCTGTTTTGTTATCAGGGGAAGTATGATGGGTGACATACGAGTGATCACAGTGTTTTGGTGCAATGTTCTGTGATGGGCTTTTCATAAAAATTAGCTGACAATGTCAAGAGTATACAAGTAAATTTATAGCTTTCATACTGGACTGCCATTCCCAGAGCTATTTCCAATCACTTGGGCTTTTTATTAAGTTTATTGTTCTTTTATTGTTCAGTGGAGTGTAAGCAGTGAGATTACAAATAAATGTAAGTTGCAGTGGGTATGAAGTCAAGCTTGCAGAATTAGGGAAGACGCAAGCGGAGGAAAGCAGAAATTAATTTGAATCATTGGTGAGATGAGAGACCACGTCCTGACATTTCTTGTCAGACGCGCGCACGGTACGCAGCATGGGAGGCTGACATCCCGCTCCTGCCAAAGTTACGGCAAAAACTCTGAAAACAAAGCGTCAGTTGTGCTTCCAACGTACTGACCACGTTTTTTGCCTTTCTCGCTTATTTTTGTTGCCAGCTTCACTCTGCGGTCTTTTCTTCTTCCTACTCCAGCACTCGCTCGCAGCTCGACAGGGCCAACAAGTGAAGGCTGATGAAGTTTCTCATTTTAGCATCGTTCTCATAATATCACCGGCATGAAACCTTCAGCATTTATTTCCCTCTACTTTTTGTCCCCTCAAAGAGTGAATACTTTATCATTTTGGTTAATATCCTGACCAGCAGAGCAGAAAATCAGACTCATAGCTTTTAATGACACGTTTTCAACTGCAAGTTAGTCAAAAAAATCATTTTTAGGTGGTTCTTCAATACTTATACAGACTTCTAGAAACATAATTAAAATTTGTGTTCCTTCTTTGTTATTACTGCTGTGGACTCCACTTAAACTGGATGCTGTTTGTCTGGGCAATCAGACAATAGCTAGAATCCAAAAGCAAATCGATTTGCTGTGTGGCTTGTGCTATTACTTAAGTTATAAATAAAATGATTTTTCCCAGATGGCTCCCTGATGGCCCTGCACTCTTCCTGGTACCAGCTACAGCTTTTCATCCCTGCTGCAACTCCCTCGTGCATTCCCCCGGCCACTCGCACCTCCAGCCTTCCCCCGGCGCTGCGCTCGCTCGCTCAAGTCTTTCCCCAAACGGGTGAAATCTTGGGCTGGAGCGGAGCCGGGCAGTGTAGGGAGGAGATCGTGGGGAGCCCAGAGTGGCCGTGGGACTTCTCTTGAGGTCAGCCCATGCCGCTGCAAAAGCCCCTCTCCTGGCTTAGCTGCGGTGTTGCAGCTTCGGATCTCCAGGACCGAACTCCAGCGAAATGGCATTTCAGTTGAGGTGGGAAGGACTCCCAAGGACACCCCGGCATGAGGGCAGTGCCAGGTTGTCCCCTCTCCAAAGGTCCCCTGTACCGGGAGATGCTCAGCCGAGGGGCCGGGACGCTGCTGCTGGGTCTGCGGGTGCCAGCCCTTATCCCTGCCGGCGCTCCTCTTGGGAATAAGCCTGCTGAGGCCGATGGGGCCACGCGCTAGTGAAGAATTAAGTGACATTTCAGGTGGCAAGTTGGTCTCCTAATCCATTTTTCTTGTGCAAACATTTTGAAACAGAAAGGCTAACTTTTCTCAGGATTGTATATTTACTTCATAGGCAAGTTTTCCTTCCAAAAACGTGGGCAGGGCACCGTTGGAAACTATAAATATACATCTGAGAGCATACTACATACACTAACCCATGCTTTATTTTCATTTTGACGTTTCAAGATGACTAAAATCGTTAATCTTACATGCTATATTTTTGTTTGGGTTTTTTTTTTCTTTTGAAAACTGGAAAGACGTAACCAGTAAACACACGACATTTGTAACACAAGGAAAACAATTATGATGAAAAGAAGTATATTGGAAAATTGTGGGACTAAAAATAAATATTTTTCCATGAACACAATAGAACTATATTGAGAATTACAGGCAAAAAAAATCAATAAAAAGTAGTATATAATAGCTATAGAGTTCAAGCAAAGTGCATTCATTCCCTAGTCCCTAGGAGGACCCCTGATATATACGTGCAAAACTTAATGAAAATCAGACTCTCTTGTGTCATCAAAAACAGCAAAGGAGTTGGCTGAGTTTTTCCATACGTTTTGGCTACTCATTGCTCCATAAATATAGCACCTATTTAAAGGACCGAGCCTTGTTCCTATTAAAGTCGGTTGCAAACCTCAGGCAGACTTTGGCGCAGGTTTGGGGGCCCCCATCCTTGCCTTGGGTGCGGAGAGGTGCTCAGCGGGGCGCTGAGCGGGTCCCACACGGGGCTGTGGGTTTGCTCTGGGATCGCCGGGGCGGTGGGGCACGGGGACAGCCGCTCGCCCCAGCTGGTGCGATCCCGGGGTGTAGAAATAACGGTTTGTGTCTTCTTGGGAAGTTGGCGTTCAACCATGGTTGCGGTTCTCATTCCTACATACTTTCGCACGATCACAGTGTATTTTGTAACAGTAAGTCTACGGCTAGATTTAGTGTATAGAGGCTGTTTTGACTTATTTTTTGGTTTTAAATGCAGGAGAATGGTCTGCTGTAATACTACACAACGTCAGGCAACGCACAGGTGCTTACCTCCTGATTCAAAACATTGTCAAGATGTTTCTAGAAGTCTGTGTAAGTATTGAAGAACCACATAAAAATGATTTTTTTTGACTAACGTGCAGTTGAAAACGTGTCATTAAAAGCTATGAGTCTGATTTTCTGCTCTGCTGGTCAGGATATTAACCAAAATGATAAATATGCGGTGCGTATTCCTGCACGAAGCTCCTGGGGGCTGTTGGGGCAGGACGGTCCCTCTCAGCACCGCCTGCACAGCACCCACCGCCCCTCCATCCCACCCGGCATCGCGCGGGGCTGAGTCCCACCTCCACCGTTCGCCGGGTCTTTCGCAAAGTCTGGCCTCCTCCAGCACATTCGGAAACATGAAATGATCTGAAGTCAACAGAGGACACACAGGGTTTTACTAAAAAGCTGCCATGTGACTTGCTGCAAAAAAGGAGTAATTCTGTGCCTCAGTCATCCAGGAAATATTTGATTAATAAGATTCCAGTTGGAGAATAACACCTCTGTTTTGTTTTTTTTTTTTCTTTATATTTTGTGATCACAGTAATACTATATTTTGTAAGAATCCGGAGTATTTTTTCTTCACGTGGTAGTTGCATCTTCCCTCTTGTTGTCTTCCCACTGACGCTGAATGACTCTCAACCTTTCGATCAAATAATTTTTAATAAAGCTGGAGAAAATACAACACTGAGAACATTCGTAATTGGTTAAGTTTGAGCTGCGAGACCCCAGACTGAGGCGGGTTGAAGACAATGAGAGCCTTTCTGTTCTTTTCCATGGGTTTCGTAAACTTTTGTTTGTGAAGGGGGCCCGTCAGGAGCAAAGCAATTAGGAATCCGTCCATCTGAGCCTCTGCTTTGCTTCACTTAAGAAAAAAAAAAAATAAAATCAACATTTTTATTTTGCTTGTTGAAAGAATACGGGGAAGGATGAGAATGGAGACATCCATTCTGGCTCTGAGCCAGCCCAGTTTGGCCAAGAGGCAAGTTTCCTATAATTTAAAGATATGCTACAAAAAAAACCCACAACCACCCATTGTTGTCCCAGCCTTTATTTGATTGTTTGCTACTTAGGGGAAAAAAAAAAAAAAAGAAAAAAAAAAGAAAAAGGCAGCGAACTATAATTTAAATTAGTTTAAAAAATAATTCTTAGAACTTTCTTTCCCAGAAGATAGGCTGGCTCCTCGCTGCAGTTAGTCATGACGCAGCCAGCCCCGATACAATGGCTGGCTCGGGGGCAGCAACCTTAAAATGCAGTTTTGCAACTCCTTCTCAGATGAGTAATCTTTACTTATGTCCTACTCACATGAGTGAGGGATACTTGAGTAAGAAATGGTTGAAGGGTCTGGCGTGCTGACAGCCGCGGAGGAATGGATTGAGCAACGGCTTTGCAAACTGAGTGTCAGCATCGCTATAAACTTTGCATGAATGTCTTTCACAGCGCTTTGAACCGCGGGCACGGCAATGACCCCGCGCTTAGTAGGCAACTGCTCAGTGCCTTTCATTTTGTTCAAACCCTTTCCTTCAAAAATAGCCAAATTAACTGTATTAACATGTTTTTAGAAAATCATCAAGTTTGCAGAGGGAAAATATAAACAGGATTGCGGATCGCGGGGTTGGTGAGGAGACAGGCGCACCTTGCTAAACGCACCTGGTGTTTGAAAGCTCCGATTGTCAAGCTTCAAGATATCAGTTTAAACTTGCAAATCTTATAGTTGGATTAGTGGGTCTGTTATTTATGTTAGATCTTCCTGAGTGCACTTTTCAGCTTCTGATGATATTTCTAAATAAACGGTATCTATATGTATTTTCACCTTTCTGGAGTCTTTTATGGGAATTAGCGAGTGAGGCTGAATCTCAGGAGACAGCTTTATTTTGTTAAATCTCTAACACATTTTGTTTCATGTTGAGTCTTTGGGAGCTCTAATACGTTTTGGGTGGGTAATGTTTCCATACATTACTACTCCATTCATAATCCATTACTTGGATAATTCCTCATTTGTGAGACCTGGAGAAATTATGGTATTCACAGGCATTTTTTGAATATTTATATAATGTCATAGCAGGGCTTAGGATATCAGTTGGCTGGCAACAAAGGCGAGATCCTCAGTTATTCTCATACTTAAGTGCCAGTTTGATTCCTTGGCAAAAATGTAAATTGCGATGTTGGAAGGCAAAGAATTATTGAACAAGGGGATTATATTGTAAAGCAGTTATTTCAACAGCTGCTGCCCGTAAGAGGGGATGCGAATTTTGCAGGAGCATAATTTTACTGTACAGAACCGTTTTACAAAGAGTATCAGCACAATTCAAAAGACAAACACCCCCCAGTTTCTGTGTGCTGTGCAGAGCAGGAGATGTCCCCGTGGCAGCGAGGATGGTCGCAGTCCCGGAGCTGGAAGCTGCTCCCACACAGAGTAGGAGATAATAGTTTGGTGTTTTTAAGGAGAGCTCATGTTGAGCAGCAGTCTGGCCTCTTCGAAAGACGCAGACTGGAGTGGTCCAGATACAACATTCCTGGAATTTCTCCTTGCGCTGTTATCCATGTCGCTCCCAGCGTTCCCACTGCCGTTTCTGGCCGGTGAAGTTAATCTTCCCTCCTACTTAAAGGCTTTATTTTCTGGCACAAAAGGCTGCTGCTTTCCATCGCCTGAGGATACCCAAGTGTCACTGGCAGGTGAACGGCTCCTCGGATGGATCCTGGGATTATTCCGTAGGAAAGGTTAACCATTGCGATTTTGCACTTGGCCATTTCCATCTGATAATATAAATGGCGTTTACAGAGGTGAAAAACCACTACACGATTCACTTCTCAGAAGTGGAAGGTGTAGTTGTAACCAGGTGTGTGGGTTGCCACAGATCACGCGGTGAACCAGGCTCAGAATTCAGAATAAATCTGTCTCCTGAATCCAATTTCTGCTTTCTGGGTAGTGGGTATTTTTTTCTGTCTCCTTCCTTTGTAGCAGGAGTTATATTGTGACAGTTACTAATGGATTGCAGTCATCATGGTTCTTACAACAGCACACAGCATAACCATGCGATATAACAACAAGACTTCAGTAAATAATCCATTTTGGCAAGCTGACATTCCGGAGAAGTTTATTATATGTAAATAACATTTGATTTAGTTCTGAAGCGCTTTCAGAGACACTCCTCCCGATTCTGGGACCCATTGCGTAGGAAGGGAATATTGGAAGGGGGACAGAGTGGATGGCACAAATACACAGCTGAAGCATAACAAACGGCAAAGTGGGATTCCAAAATACCACAGCAGGAATATTTTTCCCCCTCTATAATTGCGCTCAATTCACAGGTAAAACCATCTCCCCATACAGCTAGGAAACAGGAAATAATCCCTTGGAGCAATTGGAGATGGCATTGGACAGATTGCAATTGTCCATGGCCTTATCCCAACAAGAACGGTGCCGTCCTACGTCTGGATATTCCCTGCGGTGGGCTGGTCCTGTGTCAGAGGCTAAGGACCAAAATTCTGTGGCATCCAAAGGGAAAGGCGGGGTGAAGGTTGTGGGTGGTCAGGAGGTTGGAGTCCACCTCACACAGCGATGAAGGAATTGCGTTCCCATGTGTTTGGGAAGCCGGAGGAAGAGTTTATCTGTAGTAGTTAAATCTAATAAGAAATATTATTTAAAAAGGCTTTTGCAAACACTAGTAGGTATTAGTCTTTTGTTGAGAAAATATCGAAAATGATTTAAATTACAATGTAGGTATTTACTTTTCTTGGAAGTAAATCATGCTGTCCTTGCCTAAACAAAGCCTCCGCGCCGCCGCTGGCAGCTCCGTTTGCCCAATCTGCCGAGCAGCGCTAAACCCGGTGTCATCGCAGCGCTCCACCATGTGCTTAACTTCAGGCACCGGCTTACTAACCAGTAACCAGTTTACCTAATTGGCTCACAAATTTCCTGAATGCCTGTTCTGGTGCTCACTCTCAGTTAATTATGTAAATCCGCCGTTTTTTAAGGGGTATGACCTGGGGTTTGTTTGGTTCTTACAAAGGAGGTGTCCGAGTTGTCACAGGGTAAGTTTTTTTTCTATGGGGCTCGAATTTAAGCAGAACTGTTTTTATGGGAAGTGTGATGTTGCTTGTATCGATTTGGCAACTGGGGAGACGGCGTTAGTGGGTGACCTTGAAAAATGTGATAAGTGGCAAGGGTGCTGAAAGGTTGAGGCACAAATGGGACAGCTAAAAGCATATTTATTTCTAGCCTGTGATAGTAGAGAGGGGTGAAGTTCGTGGATCTCTTCTCCACAAGAAGAAGCTCCTCAGTAGCCATGGAGTACTTTCCACCACGTTCTTCTCAGCTTTGGAGAGAAAATATTCACAGCTATAGTAGGGTTCTGTGAAACCTGACAACAGTGAACCTGGAAACCTTAAAAAAAAAAAAAAAAAAAGAAGGGGAAATTTTAAACCTGAAACCAATATGCTACTTNNAAAAAAAAAAAAATAATTGCATGACTAAAATTGTAAACATTATTTTACTATGTGTAGAGCAGATGCATGTGAATGTAGTTTGTGGCAGCTGAGTAAGGAAATTACCAAACATTTCCCAACCCCGTTCTGTCTGAGATGGAGCAAACACACCCCCCCGGGGTGCAGATGGTTCCTGTACTACTTAGGCATCCATATAAATATTTCTGTTTGCCAGGATGAAGCGGAGGTTTTGGCTGTTAATGATTTATTATTCTCAGCACAGTGATAATTTAGTGGTTTTCCTAGTAAATTAGCCTGAACTCTTCAAAGAAAAACTGTGAGGACCAGTCCCTACCCCTGCAAACGATCCAGCTTGCTTGTGCAAAGGAGCGCGGCTTGGGCGGCTACTCCTGCTAATTAGGGATTAGCAGAAAAACAGACAACATGCATTAAAAAAATAGGAGTTTATAAAATATTATCCGTGTCACAATTTTGTATTGCAAGAAACACGCCGAGGTGCATGCGAGCAGGCAGGGAATGGTTTTACGGCTCCGTGGCGTTAGTGCAGCAGTGATGAGATGTCATCTCCTGGTGGATCGCGGCCAGCAGAAGGAAACGGGAAATCAGGGGACTTGGAGATAGACGCTGCAGGAAAAAAAAATAGGCTCGACAAGTCTTGCTGAAACATTTAAATAAAGCTGTTCTTGGAGATTCCGATGTGACAACCCCATGCTGGAAAAGGAAGAAATCCTCCATCTCACGCTGGCTACAAAATGTACTGGAGGTTCTACCTAATTCTGGGAAACGTTAAGGCAGATAATCAGAAAAATGGGAACAGAAAGTGTCATTCTTTGAGATTCCCCCAGTTCTGAGAAAACCGTGAAGCCTCTGACGTTCAAAAGAATCAGAGAGAGTTCTGCAACCAGGACATTTGTTGCTCAGACTTGGTTAAAATCACAGCAAAAAAGGAAAGCAGCTGTCACGTATATAAGATTTCTGAAATGCTACCAGTGGCCTGGACAGCGCATGTCAATATTCCTTATTTTTCCAGGAGGATATTTACTGTGTTTCCTCATAATTCCTCCAAAATCAATACTTTGGAAAAAAGTATTCCCAAAGCAAATAAAAGGTGTGCTCTTATTATTCTTTCCCCGGTGCATGTACTGTTTAGGGGAATTTACATTTGCTAGCGCCTGGGGTAGCCCGATGCGAAGCTTTGGATAAAGTTTAAAATAAAACCAAGTGATGCGTACAATTAACAAAGTGGTTGATAAAGGCCCCCCCTCGCCGACCCATCAAGCTAGCTGCTTTGTAATCATGAGATTTAAAAAAATAATCCAATCAACAAACACATGAACCCGGGTTCTTTGTATTTGCCTTCTGGGCTGCCAGGCTGCTTTGGGGTTGTAATTTTTCTCTGTGGTCATGGAAATTAGGCAGTACTTGTTGTTGAAGTGGCGTTTGAGAGTGTCTCAAGGAATCAGCTGGTTCTGAGTTAAATTTCACAGAGATACACGGGATTTTTTGGCACAGTGGAAGACACCAAGTGCTGTAGCATTATTTCATGTTTCTCTCAATGGGAAAGTCCCAAATACATCCTGTTTTTAAGTTGTATGTTAGAGGAATAATAGGCTTCTGGAGACAGATTAATTTATAAAGCGATGAACTAAAATTCCTTCTTCAGAGATATGACACTCACTTGAAGTCCTCACAATAAGCTCACACGGTTGCAGGCACAATTTGTACTTACTGCTTTGTTTATCTCTAGGACTTGCATTAATTAGTACTTATAAATGCTTTTGAAGCATCTCATTCATAGAAGGCATTCAGTTCCTATCGAGTGCAATGAGACCATCTTTCAAAGCTTTAACTTACCTCCTTCCACAGACTGTACTGGAGGTTTAACCTTTTTGGATACATTGCTTTAATATTTTTGTCATTACCATCAACTTCTTTTGGAAAAAAAAAAAAAAGTGAATGTGTAAACAAAACTTCACAATTAAGCCACATAAATAATTAAAGAGCTGTAATGTTTTCCTATTGGTAGTCATGCCTCTTGAAACTAAAATATCTGGAGCCACCAAAGCTATTGTGGCATTTTCCACTTAGCGGGGAGGAGGCAGTCGCTTTTTGGTTGCTGTCATCTGTGGCTCCTTTTTCCCTTTACTCTTTGAAGCACAATTCAGTTCATTTTTCCTTACCTGTAAGTTCAGACGGAGATTTTTTGGTTCACACCTTCAGGGATTTCAGTTTAAGGACTGTGGCCATATAGATGGAATATATACATCAGGATATAGTCACTGTCCCAATATACTCCGAGGTTGGTGCACGTTATTTGCCCAGATTGGAATAGGGGCTGTATTCAAACATGCTCAGACGACAGTCTCGTCTGAACCCTGAGTTATTTAAACTTTTTTAATAATTAGTCTTTTATTGAACTTTAACATCATTGATGCCTTTTATTCCAAGGATCTCATGACGTAGTGGTTGTTCTCCGTGCGGTTGCTTTACCCCGGAGAGCGTTGGCTGAATGCAGCCCTGGGATGTGGTGTCTGCCTCTGGCCGGGGGCAGCAGTTGCCCAGTGCCTTCTGCTCAGTTGATTTTGTGGTCCCTAAAATGCTGATGGCTCTTCGCCTTCGACGCGTTGAACGCTACGGATGAGCTTTGGTCTGGCCCTGATCTACAGCTCTCCCTGGCAGGGATTTGACTCAGGAACCTGATTTGCTTTGTGTTTTCGTGCGGTGACAGCAACGATGGGGGTCTGTATGTTCGGAAATAGCGCAGTCCTGGGAGAGGGGCCGGGGGGGAGGCTGTCCAGGTCCCCGCCATCCCCTGTGGCACTTGCTGGCACAGGTCCTGCAACCCCCCAGGCCAGGCACCGCCAGGATGCCGGGATTGCTCTCGTTACCTTTTCCTTCAGAGTTTGCTTTGTCTGACGGGACGAGGAGTTAAAACTTCTTCCCTCTGTGTTAACATTCAAAGCTGGATGATAGGTGCTTTTAAACCAGAGGGACGAGCCAATGAGAAGAGAAATAAAGAAAAGTGCTGACTTTATTCTCAACCTGGGGAGGCCCATGCGGTGAAGGGTAGCGTCTCCCCGCTACAGCACTGTGGCAAATTTCAGGAGGAAAATGGTTATTTCTTCTCTCAGGCCCAGCTATCTGTCACGGTTATTGAGACACGCTCCTGCTCCACTAACTCTTGCAAAACTCGCACTGAAGTTATGAAAGCAGAGGTGTCTTAAAGCTAAACCTGCTTGCCTTGTGCTTGCAGAAAGCCGGGGCGGGGGGAGAAATGTGAAAATTGAAGCTTTTGAAATGAAGACACATTTTCTTTGCTTTTTTTTTTTTTTTTGCAATGAAGTCAGGATGCACAAAGCTGAGAACAGAATGTCACTTAAGCAGAAGAGAAGAAAAATAACAATAAAAAAAAGTCAAGGACTATAGACCATGACATGGTCCAGCTTGGACCCTACTCCAGTGGGTGACGTGGAGGTGGGTGAGGGCTGGTGGCGATGCGGCCCCCCACGGCATGGATGTGAACCAAGAAGTGGTGATTGGCATTTTATGATATGGAAAATTGGGCATCACTAGAAAGCAAATTCGACTTTCGTGTGGCTTTTGTTATTTACGAGTGAGTGTGTCGTACGTTATTGTATTAGTTGAAAGCCGACTGGAAGTAGCGTAGTTCTGTTCTGGAGTCAACCCAGAAATTAATTCGCTCGTCTGAATGCAGAGCCTACCTTGTCTGGTCTCACGTGTTTTATTTACTGCTCCATCTTTTTGGAGCTCTTTGTCAATAGATTTACAAATACTGTCCGTTAGTGAGGAATTCTTAGGAAGAATTTTTTATATGGGATGTTTTCAGTTATCCTTCTACCTACTACTTAATGTGCAATGTTTATTTATTGTTGTGTTGTATGATTGCAATAAACAATTGCAGCCGTCAGTTTCTTCTGATTAAATACCGTATTTGTTAAATAAATAAAATGATAGTAATGAACTGGGCCATTCTTTGCATGTAATGTATGACTTTCATATTTCTGACACTTTGGAAGATATATGAAATGCTGATATGCAAGAGAAGGCTTGTAAATCAAACGGAGCTGGAAAAGATTCGGATCTGCTTTCTAGCAGAGGGTCATCTTTGCCATTATAAACTCTGAGGGTACTTTTGACTTCTCTCTGGGCCAAGACGTACTGGTTTGAGTAGGAAGCTGGACCCAGAGGACGTTCATTAACAGCTCGTGACAGGAGGATTTTAAGACACACGAGCTCTCCCAGGATATGCAGAAAGATTTGTGCGCAGTTAATGGGTCAAGGTGCTGGGTCAGGATTACATGTGGTGTCTCCATCCATGTTTCTGATGATCAGCACCCCCAGGTTGGCTTTGCTGTAATGATTAGTTATTGGTCCCAGCAGAGCCACAATTGAGGTGCAGTGATTTTTTTCCACCTCAGATCCGACTATAGACAACGCCGAGGCACAACTGGCAGATACCGTCCTGTGTGCTTTTTAATTAAACAATTGATTTTATTTTCATGCAAATTGAGCTGTTTTATTTGGGCCCTTAAATTGCATGGCTAATGCTGCAGATTTCTCTGTTGGTGGAAGGAACGTGTTAAGTTTGGTCGCTGGAGGTGTTAAGGCAGCAAGGCATTTCCACGAGCTTCCTTGCAGCAGAGCTCAGCAATTCCCACCGATTCAGTAATTCATGTGCAAGGTACTCTCACACCTCCTCTTCATTTTATTCTCAGTATTCCGCAGAGCAACCTTATCTCCACCTATCAATTATTGTGGTATTAATTTATATTGCTCCGTATATCTCTCCTACTTTGCTGTTTGTCGCATGCTTACTTAAAATATGTCAATGTCCCTGAGTCGGTTTCTGTAAAATGAGGCCAGAACTGAACACTGCAGGTTTATTTATGTGCTAGCGCCACAGCAGAGGGTTTTTTTTTTTGAGAGAGTGCTTGAATAATGAACAAAAATAAGATTTAAAAAAGTTGTCAGAAGAGTACCCAGAGATACTGTGCAAACAGGAAGCGTTTTGATTATGTTCGCTGGTGCAAAATTAGTAAAGAGTTTGAAATCGTCTTGTGCTTACAGATTCCATTGTTTTCAAAGAATAATTCCATCTATTTTAACATTTCAAGTATAATTCCATTGGTAATAGCTCTTCCTTTGATTGTGAACTCCACTAATTGAAAGGTGTGGTACAGTGTCTGTTTTGGCAGTTACGCTTATATCTTTTGTTTAAAAACTCAAAGTGTTGGCTTTCCTGTCCAGCCTTCCTTAGTATTTTCTGTTTTGGTGATGTGATGACAGACTTACAGTGTGTTTCCTTGTGTGTATGGTAACAGATGTTTATGTGAATAACAGACTTTTTTATGAAGGCACACACTTTATAGCCAAATACTAATTAAAAATAATTGCATGTAAGCATTTTTGTTTATTCCCTGTTGTGCATCTTTAATCATTTGAAATCACCTGCAGTTGAAAACTGAGGCAAAGATTTGATACTGCAATTATAAGAGGCCATCTGACTCTATATTAGAAAGGAACAGCAACATATTTGAAGAGGAAATTATTACAAAAAGTATGTGAATGCCTGCCCTCTCTGAATTTGCTTTTATACAGGATGAAAATACCAGTGCATTATTTTGTTAAACTAATAGGTGTTTAAGGTATCTTATCTACCAAAATGATCGGCTCTTGACTGACACCCTGTTCAGGACATATTCTGTGCACTAATAAGCTCATTACAAATATATTTTAATTAGACGTGTAACAGATGGTTCAGAGTAAATACGGGCAGTAGTACTTTTTAAAGAATAGAAAAAACACAGGTTCTTTTTAAGGACTCAGCATCTCAGTTTGGATTTTATCAATAGCTGATTGAGTTAAGCAAAGTGAAAATTACCGTCAAAGGCACTTGAAATCATGAAAGAAGTAGAAATTAAACAAAACAAAAAAAAACCCACCAAAGCCAGAGTTAGCAGAACTGTGTATGTTCAATAAAGAGTAATCAATACTGAAATGAAAGGGACATTTTCTCATGGTTCAACAATACTTTAATCTTTACACATAAGCAAGGTAGAAATTTATTTTAGACCTGCCTGTTGCTGTCTTGCAGCACCTGGGAGAAAGGCCAGAAGAATTCAGTACGCTCCCTGCGATTTCCGTAGGTTTGGATCAGACCCATAAAATATAATAATAATAATAATAATAATAATAATAATAATAATAATAATAATAATAATAAAAAAAAGGGCACCTTACTTTGCTCAATTTGCTTTGCACGGCACAACACTTGGGAGAACAATGGAGGATCCCTCTTCCCGCAGGAGGGAGCATGCCCGTGGGCCGCCTGGAGCCGCTGCGGTCGCTGGCAGCTCCGTCCACAGTTGTGTTTCATGATGTGTTTTCCTGTCTGGGATGGAGGCAGGAATCGCCGCCTAACCTGCTGCAAGCCTTAGCTTTCCTACAAATGACATATGGTGTTCACAAATAAGACAGCAGGTCCTGTTATTAACATATAAACCCATGGGTGAAGTCATGGAGGTGTATCATCAGGACATTTAGGTGGTGTTTCTGGTTCAGCATGTTTTATTTATCGTTTTCGCAGAGGAGTGAATGGGAACGGTTGGTCAAGCCCTTCATTTGAAGGTGCCCAGTGAAAGGAATTACTCTGCATCTCTGTGCTCGTGGGGAGAACATGTTGGTGAGAGGGGGAAAAGGAGTAATTTAGATTAGGTTCATTGTCATCCCTTCTTGACTTTGGCTTTTACTTGGAGAAGACCTCCATGAAACAGGGGTTGGTCGTTTGTTTTTTTTTGAACAGGAAACAAATCCAAGTATTATGCAACCTGGTGTATTAGTTTTCACTATTGAATTAAAGATGAGAGTGAGAGAGTGACATCTCTTGTGCATATTTTCCTCCTCAGGTGCTCCAATGCTGAAGCTCTTCTTGGAAAGGCAGATCCCAAACCAAAATGATGGCGAGGTTCAGGACTGCAGAGGTACAATGATCAGATGAGAAGAAATGAGCAAAATGTACAGTGACATTGTCCCACCCTTAGAGCCATATCTGCTGGGAGGTAGCTCTCATATTTATATAGAATAGAGACAAAAGATTATTGTGTCCATAACGTGCAACTGTTAGGGTTTACCATGTATGTTTAGATCCCCCTTTTAGTAATCCCCCATGCCTGGTAGAGCAACCATATCTCCGAATAGATGCAAAGCTCCCTGGAAAAGCAGAGGTACGAGCAAAGAGGATGACTTCGGTGGGAAGGTGGACGTTTGGGCTCAAGCGGTGAGGCAGAGTGGCTGACACAGCCACCTCAGCTGCAGGAGCGCACCGGGCTGTGCCGTGACTCCGCCGTACCTCCTCCATCGTGTGCCACCTCCAAACCCCGCAGCTGCAGCTGCTCGGCAGGTGTGTGGCTGCCGTTTAATCAACCCGTAGTCACTGGACTATCAAATGCTATTGTTCCCTTTACCTTCTGGAACCTAATATCTTAGGGTAAACACAGCTCGAAGGAGGATCCAGCGGAAAAATTATATGATATTTGACCTTTTTGTAACATAACATTTCTGGAAAATATTACCACACATGAGATTTCATGTAGTAATATTGGGATTAATTATGTGATAGATGTAGCACAATGTAAGCATTTTTCGCATTGTGCTAGTGCAGGTAGAATAAAGTTGTCTGTAATTCAGGCTGCAGCATAACTGTGATCCTCATTTGGTTTTGGAGGAAGATTCCCGTTTTAAAAGAGCACTGCCGGGTAAGTAAGTGCACACTTAGCTAAAAGGGCACCGTCATGATGAGGCTCTTTTCTGGGTCTGCAACTGCAGCATTATGTAGATCATGTGTTAAAATCACTAGTAGTAAATAACTAACTGGTTCTGGTTCTAACCTTAATTATTAGTTTTAATGCAGTGCTACCACGTCCACTTCCAAAGCCTATTCCCTTGCTTTCACCACTTTAAGGAAGAGCACATCAAACTGACTGCGAGAAGCGTTATGGATGTCACTTAAGGTAAATGAGCAATTGTAAATTAAAGTAAACAGAGTAAGGCTATTTTTATTTTATTTTACCGCTTGAACAGCTACTGAAAAATAAAACTTCTAGAAGAGATGGCTATATCTGGTGACTAACAATTATTTAGTATCAGAATCTTATGAAGATTACGATTTATATCAACGTAAATGATGAGATTTATTTTTAGAATGAAAATAGATCTCATCATATTATCATTTTTTTTAAAAAATATTTTAAATGAAACTAGATCTCATCATATTATCAATAAAAGTTTTATGAGCAAAATACACCGTCAGGGGCCTGTTAGGATGAGCTGCGCCTGCCGTACACCTATTCGTGTAGTTCAGGATCATCATCACCCAACATCAGTTGGATCTGAGTGACTAATTCTGACCTATGTGACTCTTTTGAAGTTAGGGGTAAGTCGTGTTTTCAAGTTTCAAGTGTCCGCTTTGGCTTTGTGTCAGGTCTGCTCCTGGGACACTTTTTGGAGACAGCGTCAAAGCCGGACCCTTGAGAACATCACACAGGAACCGGTTTGGGGAGCAACGGGAAAGTGCAGTGGCCATCCCAGTGTCGTGGGTTGGCTGCCATCTGCCAGGGGACGATGCTGCACCACCTCAGGTGCCCAAGTCCATTCCGCCTTCGTTGCCTTTTCATCCTCGGATGGAGACATGCCTGCATCAGCAGGTCACCAAAGGCTCAGCAGAGGACAGAAGTGGCTTGTGGCCACTGGGGGTGGGTGGGGGGACGTGGGGCAAAGTGAAGGGAACCTGACAAAGTTTCAGATGAAAGAGGTAAATGGAAATGATGGGGAGGCTGCTAATGCAGAAGTGGCTTTATTGGTATTTGGGGGGTAGATGGAAGTTTTGGTGTATTTTATAATTAGCAGGAGCTGAAGAGTGTAACTCTTAGCAAAAACCTGGAATGCTTAATAAAAGAAGATTCGGCTTTACGGTAATTAAAATCCTGAGGACTTGACAGCATCCCCATAAAGATTAATTGCAAGCAAAGTCTATGTTTTTAATGGTTGTGATTTACACCTTCCCGCTTTTTGAAAACCAGCAAGTGTTTGTCCCCAGCCAGGCCGGGGACCTCCTGACAGGCTTCTCCACGCCGTGAACACCATTTGGCTGCCCTTTCTGCACTGCAAGGGTTTCGGGTGTCTAGCTGAAATTACACACAGGCTCTGGGAGCCGACTCAATGTTTGCTCCGTGCTTTTAACTCTGTCTTGTTACCTTTTATGCTGCATACCGGTACATTAGCAAAGAAGATACGTACCTCCTTCCCCTCTGAGTGCCATATGCGCATGAATAGATCCTGGAGAAACTTCAAGCGTATTTTTTTTTTCCCTGTTTGTCGCAGTTTCAGAAAGAACAGAATACTCTGAAATTAAAAGATGACCTCAGAAAGGAGCAAAATTAGAATAATAGGTGCCAGGAATGTGCCTTCAGTCCTGTGAAAGAATGCTGTATCGTAATTATTTCACATCTGTTTGATATTCCATTTGAAAACACAGGTGCTCAACCCCAGTGAAAATTATAAATAAAAATTCAGTATTAAATTTGAAAGACGATAGAATACATGGGGGAGATGAAAAGTAATCAGAGCCCAGGGAGGGACTATGCTCAAGAAAGGATTAGGAGGCGCCGATCCTTTTGCAAAGTCAATGCTCACTCTTGGGGAGGGAAAGAGGCGACACTGTCCTGCACCGTGCTGGGCACAAGCTGGAGCTGGTGTAGGAGCCTGAATGCATCCCGTAATTTCTTCCAAGAGCTCTCCATTCATGGCTAAGTAATAACATAATTCATTATCTATCACAGAGTAAAATGTGCAGACGGGAGGTGCTACAGAAATATGTATTTGAAGTTACGTCACGTTACTCAAATTTTACCAGCATTTTATTGGTAAAGGTGGTGAAGGTACAATTTTGAAGGAAGATGTACTTTGTAGCACTTACATCTCTCAAGAAGACAGTATTGACAACATTTGCAAAGACCTTTGGAAAAAAATGTTGAAACTATGTGGTCTAATTTCTGTTCCTTGCCTAGATCACATCTTACAAATCCTGCATCTTTCTGCAGTTATATCACATATTACATTATTTATTTTGCAATACAGCAGATAAGGTCATGGATAAACGCTTGAAAAATTACTTTTTGCAACTATTCACAGAAAAAAGTGACTATTGTTTAAGTGCTTCAGGAGTAATACAATGAAAATGTCTGATACGGAAATATTCAAAGGATTTTCTAATTTATTTAACTGTGTTTGAACAGACGTTTGAACTTCTTAACCATCCAGAACATGTTTTTCTGCTTTATTTTTGTATCTTGTGGGAATAAATGCCCTTTGAAGGAAAGCTGAACTCTTCACAAGCTAAGCACTTGGATTGGTCTTGGTTGCAGATTGTGAAAAAATTCTCTTGGTATAATATTTTAAGTGAAGTAGTTGGGACACCAGAAGTACAGGAGCAGCACCAGATATTGTTAACTCATTTCTATAGCAAGAATTGTCCATGACTGTTTTATCTTGGGAAGAAACACATTACAATGGTGTAAACCATTGCACAACTGAGAAAGGAATATTTTTTATCCCAATTTTGGCTCCCCTTTCTGCTTTGAAATTTGTGAAACCTTTGCGTTATAGGGTAAGTGTATTTCATTTGCAAACTGTAGTGATGTGGGGTTTCACAATATTTTGTACGAGGTTATGACAGCTTTGCTCATATTGCTGCCTTTGTCTTTTGCTCATTTTTATTTGACACATTAGTTATTTTCAGAACATAGTAAAATCTGTTTTAGGTGTGAATTGTTTCTTGCAATATTAAGACTTTTTTTTTTTACGAAGCAGAATTTCATAAGTTTCATTCATATTTAATTTTTCAGTGTTTCTGAGGAGGCCTGGCTTGTTTTATGTAACATGTGGCTCTCAGCTAACGATCCCTATTTCAGGTTTATTCCCGTTTTTGCGTGCGGTTATGTAGCTATTCCAGCTGTGCAGGGCTTCACATGCTCCTTTTGTTTTTTTTTGCATCGTCTGCTTCAGACCAGGTTTGATGCAATCATGGTCATTTAATGTCATTTGATGTTCATCACGCATCTGATGCAAACAAAGCGAGTGCTCACAGTGTGATCTCCGCAAGAATTACAGCACGGTAGCGCCCGGCGAGGCCCTGGTCATCCCACTGCTGCCCCACTGACCCCGTCCCCTCTTCAGAATTCAACAATAATTTTCTGCTCTCTGTGCTGAGTATCATTTCTTTTTACATTAACTTTGAACTCAAGTGCCAAAATTTATTGAAGAGTTTCTGATTGCCAAGAAATCTGTGGAGAAATGTGGCGCTGTGGAATGCGTTTTTATCCTAATAGAAATAAAATTTTAAATAGAATTTCATTTCTAGCGAATAACTGTTGGATGCAAGATTGATGATTAAATCATTTGCTTTTACTGTCTTACATTAAAAAGTACTAGAAACAAATTTAACTGTTTTTACAGTAAACATTTAATCTTTATTCGCGAAGTAATTATTTATATTTGACGGATGAACAGTAGTGCTCCAAAGCATGGCATGCGGATCTGTTTGGCAATCACAGAAGGAAAAGACGGTTCACGTCATCCATCCGATAGCTCTGCTGGGGCTGGCTGGAGGGGCGCTTCCCCTCTTTCCACTGGGAGACGGATGCTCTGCGCTATGCTTTATTTCTACTTTATTTTTTGCAGTTATAATTTCATTAAGCTGATGCCAGGAAATAACTGCTGCTTTAATTATTCGCTTCTTTTGATTAACTATCTTAAAATAAACATTAGGCTACTCTTTTCATTCCTTCCCTTTTTTTCATTACTTATCCAACTTGCACTGTTCATTAATCTTGGGGTTTTTCCATGACACCCTAATGGCTCCTGCTGCCCAGCAATCATTATCTCAGTGCCACTTGTCACCGGCTTTTCTATCCATCAGCCCCACTCATCTGTCAGGGCTGCGGGTCCACGATGGCACCATCTGGGGGGTGGCGGGACCCCCCCTCCGCCTGTCCCTGGCCAGCTGCAGGAAAAATCCCCCAAATCCTCAATTTCTCATCCTTGGGTGCTGACTTGGTGTTTGCTCTCCTCTTGTCACCCCGCACCCTGCCACAGGACACCGACAGCAGGGATCAGGCCAAATCCATAAAACTGAGAGGTTTGAGGTTACAGCCTGGCGGGGCCAGGGAAGGAGCAGGTACTGGGCCAACTTTGCTGGTGGTTCACTTCTGCCCGCTGTTCTGTGTGACACTTGCTTGGTTTTGCTCTAATCTTACAGTTCCTGTGCATCTCAGGTACTCAAAAAAATTTAACACTGGGCTCTGAATTCCATGATTGTTTTCCGATTCTTTCGGACACCACCAGCTCACGTTTCCAAAGTGGTCTACTAGCACATGAAAGCTAGAAGGCTTTTCCTAAAGGGAAATCTGAAACCCTGAATTAATACCATTCCCAAAACCTCAGGCTTCAAAATAAAAACATAAAATACTGTGAAAGCTGGTTATAAACCCATGAGCAGCCCCGGCAAGAAAGATGTTTGTAAGATCTCCTGGTGTGCCCTTTGCCTTCTGCCCTTTCCAGAGCCAAAGAGATGCAAGACGCCGGTGTTTATTCAGCCTGTAGACCTCACTATGAGCTCCACGATTTATTCAGGAACTCTCACAGCTTTACAATGCAGAACCCTTGTTGCCTTGTAGAGGGCGTTTAAGCTGTCTAAAGGGAAACTTCATTCTCACGACTGGAAAGAGTGTCAACAAAGTACTTTGGATGGGTACTTTGGATGGAGCACATCAAGGGGAATTCAACCCACCCCTTGACCACCCGTTCAATTCCATCACGAAACCCATTTTCATCTCATCTTGTGCTACTTCACACTCCTGTTGAACACCCTATTAACAATTTGTGTAAGTCTCTTGCCCAGAATATTACTGCTCCACCAGACTGTTGACTCCAATTTCATAAATGTGTAAGAAGTGAGCAAATTAAGTAGTATGAACTATGACAGTCCTCTGACACTGACAGTGTAGTGTACTGGCCCACACATGCTGTACAGCATAATGATTACATTACAATCTTGTGATATTATTCAAAATGACTTCAGATAAATGAATGATAAACTAGGGGTTATGCTTCCTTTATTACAGGGCTGATAAGGTAGCTAATCAGTGTCCAAGTATATGTCATTACATAAATTATGAACCAGGGTTTGATGTGTATTCCCAAAGAGCCGGAGCCCGAGTGTCATCTGGTATAAGTCTGCAGCCTGAAAAATGAATTCTGAAAACAACAGTCGTTTTTGTTCTAACTGTATTAATAAATTACTAATAAATAACCTTAAAAGGTTGCGAGAGAGTCTTTTAATCTATTAGCAGAATTTCATACTAACTAATCCTACATTTGCTTTCATATTGAAGATTAACTTTCCATGCAATGATTTGAACCCTCATGCCCCCTCTAAAGGAATGATCTTTTGACAGCTCTGAAAAGAATAAATAAAGCATGCAGATTGCTCTTCTCCTGCCCAGAATAAACTCGTTGCAATTGCAATTTGGAAAGCCGAAGGTACTCCTCGTGCAGCCCAGTGCTGTTGAGCCTCTCAGCAAGCCACCGGCTGGTTTTGGCAGCCGGTGCACGCGGGTGCTGCCCATCACTGTCTTCTTCTCAGGGTGGATGGACTGCAATAAGAAGGTGAACCCAGCGGTAACCTTCTCCCGCAAACAGACTCATCCGCGTGTTTACACCTAAACATCACTTAGGTGAAATGACCCAGCAAGAACTTTGCTGAACCGAAACCTCTCTGCTCAGACATGATATTCTCAGCGAAAAGCAAATGAGCTGCCTCTGTAGTGCTCCACGTATTCTTTATGTGGAGTAAGAGGTCTTAAGCTGGTCTGCTCTCTGGGTAGTCCAAGCATTAAAAGTAGATATTATTTTAAAAGTAAAAGTATATGCTTGTTTTAGATGTTTTGATTATATTCTTTTCTGAAAAGCCCCGAAATCCTTTGAATCAAGAACAATGTAGACTTTTCCAAGAAATTTTAAAAATGCGAAGAGGCCTCTTTTTTTTTCCCTACAGTGAAAACTGTTTAGGCAAGGGGGAGAGAATTTCTCCTTTATAGGATAGTCACTGTCTGTCAAAGGCACCTGTTGAAGGTCTTTGACCAGCTCTGCTTCAGAAATGCTGAGAGTCAGGGGACCAACATTTCGCTTAAGTTACACGTAGGCATATCCAGTATGCTCAAGTCTGTGTCTGACAACACTTCAAGGTTGAGTTCATCTTAACTGCAACTGAACTGAGCACATTTGAGTGAAGATTGACTTATAGAGCACTTGGATTTACAGATACTACCGGTAATGTTTACATAGTTCTCTCAGTGTTTCAGCTGTAATCCTATTGCTAGCAGAATTCAGTTTAAACCTTATTTTTCATTTAGTTGCTGAAATATAGTTGGAGAGTCACTTGTGACTTGTATAAGCATAAGAGAAAGAAAAGGGGCTTTTCCTTTTATCATTGCAAAGGTGTATGCTCGCTACGTAAATTATAACTGCTCCTGTAGTGGCTACAGGGGTGGGTGAGACATACGATGAAGCTGTGGGAATAACCTAATTATATAATTTGCTTTGACGTTTGCTTGTCCAATATGCCTGGCCTGCATTAGCAGTGGGGAGGTTGGTTGTGGCCACCTTGGTCTTGGAGGCCAGCCCCAGTGGCTGCTACAACAGCTGGGATTAGGAATATTAGACCTGCTGTTCATGACCATCCTCTTGGTTCATTATGCTCCAACTGCCACCATTTCTGAATTTTCCTGCCCGTATGTAGCCTACTTCTTCTGGGGAAGGACCCACACAAGAAGCCTTATCTCTGCTTCTGCCCACTTGCTGTCGGCAGGGGATTCTGGCACAACAGAGGAGACACCACTGACTCTCTGTGCCTACTCTCAGACAAATAGGTGCCAATTATGAGCGCCAAATTGCCTTAGCAGATTGGAGAAGCTGTCCCAGTATCTGCAGCTGGGACTAATGCAATAATAGAAAGAGTTGTCCAAGAACTGCTAAAAGCATCCTTTAACAGATAAGGACAATGTTATAACGCACATAGGAAATAAGTGTCTGCACTGAAATCTCAGTAAAAGAGTTGATGTGCATCCAAAACTGGAAAGGAACCTTCACAGATTTTACTAAACGTAATGAAAGCATCTTCAGGGAGCAACTTGTATTTCTACCTCTAAAATCTGTTTTATGACAACTTGGAGATGCATAAGTCTTCCCAAAATTGGATGTCCAGATTAGATTCTGGCAGGTACCAATCATCACAGCATCGGCATTGCAGGCAACATTACCCTTTTGAAGATTTTCTTTCAATTGTTTGTCATTTGCTATGTCGTAATAAAGATCTTGTTCTTCAATACCTGGAGAAATAAATAAACAAACAAATGGGAAACTTAATTCTTCCTCTGGGCTTTCTGGTGAATCCGCATTTCATCATTTCAACTGAAACTCCCCAAGGTCTGACTTTGTGTTGCAGTTTGTGTACGGCTCTGCACGGTCCAGCAATAGGCCAGTGGACCAGGAATGAAGAAATTTGGAGTTTACTTGTGGATCTGCTGCAAACCGATCTGTTGACCCTGGGTAAACCTCAGCCCATGCCCATGCGTGCCCACCTATATAAAGAGGGCAGCAAGCAATACCTGGTCCGCTGCAGTGAGGATCTTCAGTTGCCGCTGCTGGTGGCCCATGCTGCACAAACCAGCGCCAGCGCAGCTTTTGGATCTGAGCTTGGTCTTTGCAGGGCTGATGTTTACCAATAAAAATCCATTCCTTTATCAATGGAGCAGGTTTGGTCTCAGTCGAGTAACATGGAGTCGTACGGTGCTACTTTTGTAGTCGCTTTTCACAGAAGAATTTGCATTTAATATTTTCAAATTACTTTCATTGATTATGGCATGAAAATGTAAGCAAAAGGAATCTCATAAAAAGCCTTTCAGTATTTCTATTTCAGGCTTTAAAAAACACAACATCAGTTCTTCCCAGTAGTTGTTTCTTTTGGGCTTGGTTGTTCTAATTTGCATCAGAAATACAAGGAGTTACAGAGAATTACACAGGATATGGTACCAGCCCTCGAGAGCTTGCTGTCTAATTTGAAACTAGACAAAGCAAATGAAATGGAAGAAGACAAAGAGGACAAGAGTAACAGCCATCAGATAATGCCATATGCTATCTGATATCTAAACCGGATGGCTCTGAATCATCTGAAAGTACTATTAAAATTTAATTCATTAAACGCTGTACACCCTGATTGCTCCTCAACCATCAACAATTTGTCCACTTTTTTGTAGCTGTCATAACTGTCTCAGAGGCTGATGAGATTTGAATGTTTTGAATAAACATCTAAATTGTGCATGTTTACCAAAATCAAATCCCAAAGTACGCAGCTCTCTCTGATCATTAGTGAGAACTCATCAGCCGTAAGCAAGAAATCAGTTCCTCCACTCGAGCTCTTCAAAAAGCCTTTCTTCAGGAAAAAAAGACAGCGGGAAGTGAAAATTGTCCTTAACCAACAGAAAAGTGGGTTCTGAACCCACCACCAGCTCGTTGGAGATCACAGGGACGATGAATGAGTGTCCCTCAGAGTCACCTTCCCACGTGTCCTCCTTAACATTCATCAGATGAAAAAACATTTTAGGGAAACTCAGGAGAAGGAAAACATCTTAAACGGGTTATCTGATCAGTTGGCACATTACATATTTCAAAAAGATTTTAAATGTTGAGTTGCACTTTTCCCTTTTTCACTTCAGTCCCCTGAGGCATCCTACCCGAAGCTGTGGCGCTGCTTGCTGAACGTGACTTTGGCTGCAGAAGCCCCATGGACCACAATGGGGTCTGGGAGGTGGATGTTTGCGTGCTTCATCGTCTCCATCGCCCCCCAGCACGGGCACCAGGATGAGCTCATGGCAAAGGGAGGGGACTGCAGTGTGTACGAGCAGGATCTTTATCAAAGAACTTTTCAAAAAGAAAATGCAAAAGCAAAACTATTGCTTTGTCTTCTAAAATTATGTGCGGCAGTTTGAAAGTGGAACAGTTTATTCTTGTGTACAATCACAGGAACTGAACTGCATATACATTTTTGCACTCATGCTATTCTCATCAGTTGCTTCATACTGATATTAAAAACAATTAATTATCATTTTATCCTGATATAGCTATGTTGACTGAAATAGAGTCACACAAGGGATTAATTTGGTCCAGTATAGTTTTCCATCATTGCATTTCTTGCCTGTGTTTTTCCAAAGCATTATTATAATAAATTAATTTGAAAATTATTAATTGTTCAATTGTTAATTGAAAAGTTAATCTTATTCTCCAGATTCTTCAAACATAAACCTGCGATTCTTCTCAGCAAATATTTACAGCCTGGGACTTGGGCAGTAACTGAGCTTGCAGCCATCAGAACTGTACTAAAATTGGAGGACAGTAGCAATTTTTAAAACCAAACAGAGTATTTACAAAATGTGTTGCAGACAATGGACAATATTGTAAAAGAAATATATAATACATGTGTACAATAAGGTGAAAACAAATACGTTTTCATTTTTTATTTTGTTGAGTGGTATACAAGGTTCTAAAAAGGATTTTTTTTCCTCCGTGAAGAACGCACTACAGATTTACAATATTATATTCCACTGTATACATTTGCTAACAAAAAATACCACTACTGTATCCACACCAGTGACAAATCTGCCAGAAAGTGACTAGTTGATATGCCTTTTTATTACTGCAGCTGCCTTGTTTTTTCTAGTCAAAATAAAAGAAAATCACAGGATCCTTAAAATAATAGCTGACAGCAGGTAGTTACTGAGAAATGCATGTCCCCGGCTCTTAACTTTGTAGCATCCATCCAGATGGCAGATTAGAGGCTGGGATCTGCAGGTTGGTGACAAATACATGGGTAATAGCATTCAGCTCGCCTAACTGTAAAAGTGAATTCACTATTCCTCTTTGATTGTAGACCTGACATGTCAGATGAGAGGAGGCTCTGGAAGAAGCTGCCAAAGCAATAGCACAAATAAATGCCAGACACAAGCGCCGCTTGATGTAGGATTACAAACACTGTACCTATCATCAATTCAAATTTAGCTGATATGTAAAGTCAGCGGTGGTGTTACATCAGACGAGCAGCGCAAATGCAGAGGGCTGACGGGTACCTGGGTACGGTTACAGGAATCGGGCGGCCCCTAATGACTTCTCTCCGCGACACAGCGGCAGTGATTGGTTTTGCCACGGGAAAGCAGCGCTCCTGGAATTGCACTCGCAACATATGGCACGCGGGGCGCTTAGCCGTCGCTGCCTAATTTGTCGCTCTGCCCTTCCCTACGCCATGTTATCAATCACTTGACTTTTGAACAGCCCCGATCTATCTCCCTCCCTCTCTCTCTTTTTATTTTTATTCTTTTTGCTTTTCCCTCTTTTCTTTCTTTTGCTAAGAAGCGCAAAACCGAGCCCAGGAAAGAGGTGGCGCAAGCTCAGCGGTAACCTCTGAACGCTAACTTCGCATGGGGACAGTCTTCCAGCAGCTCAATTACACCAGCCAACAATTAGCGGTGCCCACCAGCAGAGGGTCTGTGGGCTGAGCCGTGCCCTCCGTGTTAGGTACAGGGCAGGAATCACATGTTGGGGGAGTTGTGCATTGTCACTGCATGGAAGCCTTCCTGTGCAGAACACAAATGATGGTTTCTAGGGCTTCCCATGGCCTCAGTGTCCCTGAAGCTCAGGACCCGTGTGCTTTCATGGCTGGTGTTGGAAAGAAGATGCTGAAAAAGGCAAAGCTCCTACAGTCTGCGGTGGGAGGAACTTTATCCCGATATTCCTATTCCACCTCTTTTGCTTGTAACACACTGCCATTTTATCAATATTCAAATATAGTGTCTCTTCTTCGCAATCTTTACATGTCTTTTTTTTTTTTTCAGTGAAGATGGGTGACACTATTGGTGGCGTTTGGAAAGATGCTTTACCTTACAATTAATCACAACTCAGGGCTTCATGTTCGTAGCTGCCTTCAAAATCCAGTCTGCTCTTTCTTTGCTAGGAATAAAACGCTATCCATCAAAGCTAGCTTTTTAAAAAGTAAAGGTTATGTAAATTTCAGGAAATCCCACTTTATATATGGATTTGTTCAACAGGTATATGTAAGATAACATGAAAAAACATACGGCATATTAAAAACCTGTTTAAATAGGATAAATAAGTGTACACACATACTGGTTTTTGTTTCTAAAATGTCTATTTGTGACTTGTATTTTGCCTTGACTTGTAACATCCATTCTTCTCGTACAGATCCTTTATACCACTGCTTTTGCTCATTTGTCACTATTTTATTATTGATATGACAAATTGTATTGAAAAACCAAATGCAAGAAAGACAGCAAAAGCACAGTGTAAAACTGCTGAATATTTTCCAAAAATCAAGTCACTCCGACCCAGTTGTGGAGTAATGAGCGGAGCAGACCGCGTGGCTACGGCTTCTGTCCCAAAAGAAGTCATCCTCTGGCTGTCTCCTCTCCTTAGCAGGACTTCAGTTCTGCCAGCCTGTCCTCCCAGGGCGGCAGAGTCTCAGTGCTGATGGCTAAATCGTGCTTTACATCCCACAGGTTTAAGGTTGAATTCTGGCTCAGTTCAGGGGATTTAAAGCAATGTAAGCAGAAGCAGAATTTGGCCTAACTCCGTAATCTTTGCTCAAAATTAAAGCTCAACCAGATAAGAATGAGCTTTTTTTTTTTTTTGGTTGGTATTAAACTCTTATCTTCCCAATCTGCAAAAGCTTTTGTCGACCAGGCATACCTGCGGTTTCATCCAGGTCCCTGTCCAATTGCTCTGTGTCACTGCAGTGAAAACCAGGATTTAGAACAACAAACTGAAAAGTCATATGAGGACGTTGAAATCTGAAATCTTTTTAAGAGAATACAAGTGAGTAATCAGATTATCTCTCGATTTCTCTCATTGATCAAGCTGTAATGTTTCACATAATTTGCCCCGACACTTAAAATCCATCAGCTCTCTCTTCTCGAGGAGCCGTACGGCAGCAGCACTTGTCTTGCAGCTCTCACCCATCTCCCCTTAGTACCCACAAAAAGTTTCTTCGCCGGAGATCTGCTTTTTGCATACCTGATTTTTTGCCCACAACTCTCAATGTTATTGCATCATTCTTTTTCCTAAATGATACTGATGCTCAAATAATTTTGTTTACCAGCTAGTCACCTAATCATCGCTTTACATAATCATATTTATATTAAGTTGATAGGAACAATTAACTTTGTTTTAACTGTAGTTATTTGAAATACAGTAGTGGTAATATCTGCCAGAAGCAAATAAACATATTAGCAGGAAATGCTTAAATGATCTGGATAACCCTATGAGCCAGCATAGCAGGTGGTAATATCCTGTTTTTAAATTACATTTCAGCAAGTGAACATAATAAATCCTCTTGTGTTATATATTTCGCTGGTAGCAACTTATACTCACATTATTCTATTTGACCTCATTACTGCTAATCATTATCACATTTTTAATAGCTGCCACAGTGAGTGAAACAGTTAATACAGTATTTCTTGCCGAAAGAGAGCCTGTCAGGTTATTGATGACAAATTAAAATTAATAAAGAAGATCTGTGTTGAATTTGAGGGAATGGAATAACTGCGAGCATCCAGATGATTGGAAAGGCCTCTGGGGTACTCTGTGAAGAGTAATGTTTTTGGTGTACGTGTATTGTCTTGAAAGGAACGCTAAAACTGCCAAATCTCTGCTTTTGCCTGGAAGACTTCCTGAAATAGGAGCTGTATTCTTTTGGCCCTCATCACATGTAATTTATCCCTGGGAGAGTTATTTCCCGCTCTGTACACCTCCGCTCGGTGCTGTAATAACAGCCAGTTGCTGGGGCTCCGCCGTTTTATTTACCTCACTGAGCATCTTTACAAGAACCATCACCAGCAGGTCTGGATGAGGCAGTAAATAAGTAAAAGTCCAATACTGAATTCCTGCCGTGGCTCTTAGCTGAAAATTTCGCCTATTGCTATTTATTTAAAACTTTCTGGGGCTGTACAGCCCTCTCGGCAGCGGCGGCGAAGCATCGCTACCGGGTGTCCAGGCATCCCCCCGTGCCGTGGAGCCGACGGGGGGTACCGGGCACGCTAACTAACTGGCTTTATGAAAAATTAATGCATTTACATATCCTCCGAACGGTCCTGCCCGTGTTTAAAGAGCGGTGTTTATTAGAGGTGAGGGCTCCGCGGGGACGGGGCGGCCACGTGGCGGGAGCCGTTCCCCGTCGGGGAGGGCAGTTCAAGGCCATCCTGAGGTCCTGAATTAATTGAACGTCGCAGTATTAGCTCAGTCCTTAGCAGACAGTAGTCCACACTGCAGAATCACCAGACATAATTTTGACTGTGCCCAGGAGGCATACCAGGGAGACTGAATTATCTCTTACCAAAAGAGAAAGTAGTCCTTTGAGGTCAACGGCGGAGGTCGTTGGTGGGTCAGCACAGAGAAACACCAACGCGAGATCTGCCCTAAAAAAGAAAAAAATAATAGTCCAATTACCGCACGTAAGCAAGTCATGCAGAATTTCTTCACACAAAGGGGTTTTTTGGGGGAATAGAGAAGGAGCCGGCAGCCGGTAACAGAAGTAGCAATGCAGGGAGCTATTCGCATGATTTTTTTGGAAAAGAAAATAGAAGGTGCCGCCGTTAATTGCTTGGGAAACGTCAAGCTGCAAAGCTGCCGGGTAGCGTCCGGCAGATTCATCCGTATTTTCACAGAGTATAAAACAAAGCTCTGGTGCATCATATGCTCTTCTGGACTGTAACAGTAATATGCTTTGCGTACAGAAAGATGATGTCTTGTCTTTAAAAGCATCACCTAAACGAGGAGCGGCCAAAAATAGGGTTGTTTTTTTTAGGAGTTCTTTAGAACTAGTCCCATTTGCAGGAGGAGGGGGGGAAAGTGGCATTATGGGCTGCTGAGTTGTAGACAACCGGAGCAAATTTGAGAGCTATGAGCTCTGTCCAAAGGTTCAACCACAGCAACCCCTTCCCCTGCCGCCAGCCCGAGACACACGCTCCTTGTCGAGTCCCGAAGCTGAGCCAACAGTTGTGCAATTAAAAGATGTCGGGCATTTCGACCTCCGTCTGCACCTAGAAATGCAGCTTTTCACATAGGATTAAAGGTCGCTGAGAGCCTCAGAACTGAAGGTACAACTTTGTGCAGTTTGCAGCTCGCATGGTTGACAAACACCACTCAAATTGCTCTGCCAGTGAAATTTGAAATAAAAATATAGGAAATGAGGAGTTAATTCAATTAAATGTTTTCCCACCCACATTTTACCTTTCCTCACTGCTCAAGGGAATCATTCATGGAATGTATATCACCAGCAGACTTATTTTTACCATTATTTTTAACTTAATGAGTATACCTTACACATCAGAGAGAAAGTACAAAGGTTAAATTTTACATTAAGAGCACATTGCAACATGGTATGCAAATATTCCTATGCAAATCTAAAGCCACTGGAAGATAAATGTGTTATATTTTTAACCAGTTAACTATGACGGTGAAGTATGGTGCAAGATATTCAGTAGTTTCATTTTATATCTTTCTTGTAAATAATGCATAAAGTATGTAGATGTTGTCAAAATATGATTAAGCTATTAGCTTTATAGTTTTCATAGTTAAGAATGTGTTCAGCATGTAGCTCATAATAACTCATTTCTAAACGCAGACACCATTATAAAATATTTCTTGTTCAAGTGAATGTTATCATGTGACATAATGATTTTGCTTAAAACCAAGTTAAATGAGGAGTAAAATTAAACAATATTGCATGAATTGTGTTTGACTAATTTTGTGTCACATTATATTAGCCAAGCTTTCAAAATATGTGTTAATGACAAATAGTGTAAGCCCCTAACATACTTTATATGTCTGTAAAATCACCCTTAAGTCATTAGCTTTTAAAGGTTCATTTTGTTTGCAGTTTTCGTAGCCACTGGCTTTTTAGTGATTACTTTTGTCTATGAAACTAGACATGATTAAAAAAGAGATATTTTACATAAGTCTTTGGGACTTATTGCCATATTATGGGGGCATACTGTGTGCATTAAACCAATGTCTAATAACTGATGAGCTCTACAGTTTTGAGGTAAACATAGTTAAGGGTGAATTTTAATGTTTATGTCATATTTACAAAAGAACCACACTGAGCTTTTAATCAACAGTTTGTTTCTTTTATGTCTGGATTTATCTGTTGTCTGCTACAAAAATCTTTCATACCAAATGCAGTGCAAGTCCTGGCAGATCTCTGGGTTTAATTCAAAAATGCCCAAATTTGCTTCAGTAAGATAACTGTCTCCTTTTGGGACGCTGTAAGTGCCACCAGAATTTGGCAGTGGGGACTCGCAGCCTTCACAGCACACAGGGAAAGGCTTCTTCGTACGTATCATCAGCCCCTTATAAAGGGGTGGTGGTGCTAAAACAGAGAGGGCTAAAAAGCTGCATCACTTTCTTTTCTGGGTGAGCATCAGGGCTTACCCAAGCCTGCACACCCAGATGGACATCTCCAGTCTTTATTCAGCTGTTTTCTTGAAATTGTCTGTTATTTTCACCCTCTCTCCCTGTGTCTCGCTTGAAATAGAGAGGAAAGGTGGGCGTCCAGCCGAGCTCCATGTCTCCTCGCGGGGATTTCAGAGGGGTGTCTGCCCCATCACCGGTCACTCAGAAACACAGAGTGGTCTCTCCACCTGAGACCAGGGCCAGGCAGATATAATACCAGCTCTTGAGTCTTTCCTCAGAGGGGAAAAAAAAAAGGAACTTTTATGTGGTGATCTCTTCCTACATATGTTTATCTATTAAAAAAAAAAAAAGGAAAAAACCCTCCCAATGGGCTAGGGTGGTGCTCAGGAATGCCAAAGGGTTGGGTGGGAGGTAAGGGCAAGATACTGAGGGAGGTGGGAAGATGCAGAGAGAAGGCAACGTGGTGTTTTTTAGTGTTTCAATGCTCAACTTCTTTGATAAAATCTTCATTCTACCCACCCTACCCTTGTGCCTCAGGAAGCTACAGCTTTATCTCAAGAATTTTCCCTCTGGACACTTGTCAGAACAAAGAGTATGGACTTTGCATATCATTTATCCTCTTGTATATAAGGAGCTTGTCACATCTTAATGTTGAACCTCACCAGAGAGCAGACCTCTCGAGCACTCGGCGCTCTGCTTTGCATTTGGGTGGGAAAAGCAGATCTGCGGTGCCGCTCCAGCTCCTGCCTGCCTCTCGCGGCTGGTCTGCCCGCTCCCGCCACGCAACACATACCATCGGCTCCATGGCATGGAAGGGGAGCAATAACAGCATGGGAGAGGAGCTGGGCAGGGTTGACAGCCGAGCGAAACCCTGAGAAAGACTGGGGAGTCCTGGAAATCACTTCTGACGTGGACAAATTCCTTTATTCCCTGCTTTCACTGAACTTCTGATGTGCTTTTGTAGTATGTCCATGGGATGAAAATTGGTCATAAGGACTCGACTTTGATATCTCAAGAATGGTATTGAGATGATTATATTTGTGTGTGTCCTTCTGTAATAAAGAAATAAAAAAAAAAAAACAACAAACCAACAAGTTACATTTGGTAATCACCTTTCTGATGTGTTGTCAAGGTTTGAACCCAAAGCCTTCAGAATAATGACTTGGCCTTCTTTTGCTGTGAAAGAAAGAGTATATTGTCACCTGGGGGATTTCTTCTCGCACTAGGAGACAGGAAGGGTCTGGTTTATGTGTTTGGGTCCTGGCTGAGGAGGGAGGGCATCAGCTCACATAGCTGATCCTGGACCAGCTTCTGTGGCTCTGCTGGGTCCTGGTCACTGACCCGGCGCTAAGGTCCCAGTCTGCCATCCCGGTTGCCCAAGAGCTGGGTGAACAAGTGCCCCATGAAGTGCCCAAGAGCTGGGTGAAGAGGTGGAACGTGAACATCTCACTGCTCTTTGAGTTTCTAAAAATAAAGATTACAATGAAGACCTTTTACAGTGGAAAGTATTAAACAATCCTGACACAGTGATCACTGAGGAGAGGAGATCGTCTCAGACATTAGGACTATCAAAACCTCAAGTTGAAGTTAGTTCTTTACCAATGGGACTGCCTTCATGCTTTGCACTTGGCTACTTAAATCCTTTGCATGCCAAAATATTTATCTACAGCCGTGGGACCGGGGCTTTTCTCAGGTATGGAGTTTATGATGTGGGAATGGCTGAGCCTTGGCTTCCACTTCAGGGAAAATGGTGTCAATGTTCTCCTCTTGCCTGTGTGATGCCCTGCACATATGCAATGGATGCCAGTGTAGATACTCCACTCTTTTTTTGTTAAAGGTAGGTGATGGGAGCATATCTATGGCAGACAAGAAATATGCAGCTTGTTTAAGGTGAATCAGAACCAGTTGTCAGCTTCAGACTCTGGATGGCAAGAAAACCTGTTACAGCTTCCCCAACAGCTGAGGCTTAAATTTTATATTGTGTTCAAAATTGTTCTTGTGTTTGACGAAATTCTCTTTCTGTGTGTGTGTCTGACTCCAGAGGGGCAATAGAGTGACTCTCTCTTCATGGTCTTTTCACAGAGCCAAAGCTGAGCTCCCATATACTAAAGGCTCTGTGAGTCCCCATCCTCTGGTAACATCAGGACATCTGCTCAGTTATGTTCCTCTCTTTATTTAAGAGGTTCATTGAAGTCCACTCCGAGTATGCATGGAGTTGCAAAGATGAAGGTGGAGCGTATTAAATAGAGGAATAACACTATCCTGTTCTGGAAGATATTGCAAAATTTCGTGCTCAGCAGCCAGCTAGCTACAGCACCAACCGGAGTCCACCGTCACTTGTCGCAGTGGGCTGCAAGGTGGACTTCAAAGTGTTCAGGTGTATCCGGTACATGAGTGTTCAAAACTACTTAGCCTCAAAATTATTTGCTCTTTCAATCACTTTCTTATGTTTTTTGCTGCTGTCATCCATAGAAGGGGAAGACAAGAGAAACACACTAAAATGACGAAGAAAAACAAATGTTCTCCATTAGATATCTAGTCTCCTCACTGGAGTCGAGCTCCATTGGTGTATCTTTAAAGCACAGGTGGCCAGTTTGGATCAGCCTGGTTTAGGCATGTGTCTTCAGATATGTCCCCCAAACACCAGCTGCAGCAAGGAAAGGTGATTTCATTCCCAGCAGCCCAAAGTGCAGTGTGGCCCCAGTGAATAAAGCTGTGGTCTTGTACTCTGGAGGCTCGGTTTCCTTATCAGCGTTGAATGGCGCAGGGTAAGTCACCTACGATCTGTATCTCATATTCCCATTGAGAAAACAGATCTACAAGATGCTATAAGACTTGCTGTTTACATGTCCTATGTGAAAATTAAAGGTAACTATTCTCAGCTTTAATTTTGGGAAGTATAACATCTATCTCAAATTTCATATTGCTAAAATAAAAAAAAAATATTGTAAATGAAATGGAAATAATAGAACATAAACCTCCTCTATTTGAAAGATACAGAAGTCCAATACTACAAACTCAAGCAGTCCCTAGAAGAATTCTTGGGGCTATTAATCTGCGGTAAAGTTGGTGTCAGCATTTTTTAATGGTTAGAGCCAAATCCAATTGCTCTTCTGTGCGGAAAGATACCACCATTGCCAGGTGGAGGTATAGGTCTTGAGCATTTCCAGAGGAGACAGCTTTGGGAAGGAGGATCTGGTGGGTTGTGCGTCATTGGCAGCAGGGACTGGTAGAATAACCATCTGAAGAAGGCAAGGACCAAACAACTTAGTTTTATTTATTTTTCCAGAATTTTTAGCTAGGTAAAATACATTCTGAATATTGAGGGTTTTTGAAAGGATGTGCAAGAAGGATTATGATTCCTTCATTTTGCTAATTTTCAGATTTCACTTAGAAGGTCAGTGGGCTTTCTGACAACTTTCAGAAAGAAAAGCTGTCAAGGAGAATGTTGAATACCAGAATGGTTGGAGATGGTCCTGGTCATATTAGCTAATACTCTGCTGGCTCCTGATTAATACTCTGGGTTCAATCTGTCATGATGCAATGACAGCTCTGCCACAGTATTACACAGAGTTGATTGAACTGGTGATTTCCATAGCTATTTCTGGAAGATCAGTAGAAGAAAAACAAAGCAGGTGAAATGGATAGCTAGCAATGAAGCTGTTTAAATATTTATAAAACAGTTAGCTAAGATTCAGGATCCATTTAACATATCCAAATTTGATACATTAAGATGAATAATTGCTCTTCTGTAATACCATTCCATTTATTTATTTTTATATATATTTATTCTTTAAAATTGTACTAGTACTTTCCCTATGACATGGAGAAATATTTTAAAAGTAAGTCTTGTCCTTGGGTCAAACTGAATGATCATAAAATGTCAATCTGGAATAAAGCCATTTTTATGCAGNGAAAAGAAAAGAAAAGAAAAGAAAAGAAAAGAAAAGAAAAGAAAAGAAAAGAAAAGAAAAGAAAAGAAAAGAAAAGAAAAGAAAAGAAAAGAAAAGAAAAGAAAAGAAAAGAAAAGAAAAGAAAAGAAAAGAAAAGAAAAGAAAAGAAAAGAAAAGAAAAGAAAAGAAAAGAAAAGAAAAGAAAAGAAAAGAAAAGAAAAGAAAAGAAAAGAAAAGAAAAGAAAAGAAAAGAAAAGAAAAGAAAAGAAAAGAAAAGAAAAGAAAAGAAAAGAAAAGAAAAGAAAAGAAAAGAAAAGAAAAGAAAAGAAAAGAAAAGAAAAGAAAAGAAAAGAAAAGAAAAGAAAAGAAAAGAAAAGAAAAGAAAAGAAAAGAAAAGAAAAGAAAAGAAAAGAAAAGAAAAGAAAAGAAAAGAAAAGAAAAGAAAAGAAAAGAAAAGAAAAGAAAAGAAAAGAAAAGAAAAGAAAAGAAAAGAAAAGAAAAGAAAAGAAAAGAAAAGAAAAGAAAAGAAAAGAAAAGAAAAGAAAAGAAAAGAAAAGAAAAGAAAAGAAAAGAAAAGAAAAGAAAAGAAAAGAAAAGAAAAGAAAAGAAAAGAAAAGAAAAGAAAAGAAAAGAAAAGAAAAGAAAAGAAAAGAAAAGAAAAGAAAAGAAAAGAAAAGAAAAGAAAAGAAAAGAAAAGAAAAGAAAAGAAAAGAAAAGAAAAGAAAAGAAAAGAAAAGAAAAGAAAAGAAAAGAAAAGAAAAGAAAAGAAAAGAAAAGAAAAGAAAAGAAAAGAAAAGAAAAGAAAAGAAAAGAAAAGAAAAGAAAAGAAAAGAAAAGAAAAGAAAAGAAAAGAAAAGAAAAGAAAAGAAAAGAAAAGAAAAGAAAAGAAAAGAAAAGAAAAGAAAAGAAAAGAAAAGAAAAGAAAAGAAAAGAAAAGAAAAGAAAAGAAAAGAAAAGAAAAGAAAAGAAAAGAAAAGAAAAGAAAAGAAAAGAAAAGCTCTTATTTGCCCAAAAGAGTTTGTTTCAAGGAAAAAAAATAGTATTTTATTTCCAAACTGGAAATTCACGATATTGTAACAACAATGAATTCCATGAATTCCATAAATGAATGTAGAAATAGCTTTTAAAATTAAAATAAAAACTCTTTTTTAGAATGCAAGGGTTACTTCTGAAGGAAAATATTTAATGTTTTAAATTCAACGGTGTTCCCCAGACCCTCTAGTACAGCCCAGTGTATGCTTAGAAAGAGCTACTTCATCTATTTAATTAAGAGAAACTACTATCAAAGCAGATTTCGCATTTAAAATTCGTGTTTAAACTTCTCACAGATTAAGTGAGCTTAAACAGTTGCTATTCCTGACTTTAACAGCATTATAAAATACATTAGAGATTGAGAGGATAAAATTCTGCCATGTTAGGTTATAACCTAACTGCTATTTGCAGTTGTAAGGACTACTAATGGCGCAGGGACAAGATTTATTATAGTAAAGACATCCTGCTTAACATTACCCTTGTCATTCCATTAATAATGACTGCTTATGAGCCATCTCGTTGGCATCTTTGTTGTCCTGAAAACTTAAAACTCGCAGCACAATTCTTTACGATGTGCTACATTGCCCCCTCTGGGTATTCCTGACCATTATCCCATTTGGTTATATTCAAAACTGCTGCCTCCTGAGAGAGCATTAGGGCCGACCTTTAACCCTGCAATATTCTTGGTTCAAATGGCGTAATAACATGTAGTGAATATTTACAAGCATACTTATACTATAATAGAGTACTGCTGTGAACATTAGCACATATTTTCTGCTCAATCAGGCTTTGATGTAGAGCTTGGCTCGTACCCTGGAGAAAATGCAGTCCCCAATAAGCTGTGCTAGTGAAACACCCTTGAACCTAAACAGCTTACACAACGTAAACTGCCGCGATGCAGATTAGCAGGCAAACATATACATTTGCGAGGCTGCCAGTCCCAGCAGCGGGCTGCCGTGCCGCATAATGTCTGCGAGAGTCTCCTCGCCGGAGGAATGACGAGGGGGTGGCACAGCCCATGGCGCGGGACCTGGCATTCTAGCGGCGCCATTGCGTGGATGGAGAAAAAGGTGATCTTATCCATGAAAAGAAAATTAAAAGCCATAAGCCATCATGACAGCGCAGCGTTTCCCCTTTCCTACCTGCTTTCTCAGCGGCTGTGGGGGCAGCTGCATGGCACGCTGCTGACTTCCCGCTTCTCTCTTCATCCCTGCTGGTGACATCCTTACGCGGTGCTCCCTGTCCTTCCCATCATCCCACGAACCTGCTGCGCGTTTTCTGAAATGACATGGAAGAGCCCTGGCGGCAGACGTAACAAAAATATTTGCTTCCTGAGTGTTCCCTGGTCTGGCAGTGCTGGCTGTGCTGGGATGGGATGCTTCACAGAAATTACTCTGCTCCTGCCCCAAACTTCCCTATCTTTTCTCCCCACCCCCAAGCAACAGACCTTAATAACCTTATAGAAAGTGGTGGCAGATCATAGAATCACAGAATCATAGAACAGTTTAGGTTGGAAGGAACCTCGAAGATCATCCAGTTCCCCCCCCCTGCCCTGGGCAGGGACACCTCCCCCCAGCCCAGGTTGCTCCAAGCCCCGTCCAACCTGGCCTTGAACACCTCCAGGGATGGGGCAGCCACAGCTTCTCAGCGCAACCTGTGCCAGGGGCTGACCGCCCGCACAGGCAACAATTTCTTCCTCATATCTCATCTAAATTTCCCCTCTTTCAGTGTAAAACCGTTCCCCCTCATCCCATCACTCCCCTCCCTGATCAAGAGTTCTTCCCCAGCTTTCCTGTAGGTCCCCTTTAGGGACTGGAAGGGGCTATAAGGTCTCCCTGGAGCCTTCTCTTCTCCAGGCTGAACAACCTCCCAACTCTCTCAGCCTGATGATAATTTCACAGGTATCATAGGAATTGCACATCAGGGCTCTTTTAGGTTCATAGGGGAACATCTCCTCTCTCTGATAGTTGTGGCATCCACATGGCCTCACATGATGTTGTCCTCTGTCTGCAGTCAGTGTCCTTCCCTACCCTGCTCCTGTCCTGCCCTGATGCCTGTGGAACCACCCTCTCCAGCCCGGCTGCACTTTCCCCACCAACCCAAAATATCCCTGAAGTCGTCTTCCTTGCCACTTCTCCCCCTGGCCAGCCACTCGGTCCCCTCACCGTCCAGCGGTACCTGCTCTGTCCTGCCCCCCATCAGCACTCCCCTTCCTTTTACCGTCCCGTACTGAATGGAAACGGTGGGGCGCCCGTAGGTGCTCAGCGCCCCAAACCATCAGGCACGTCCACAGTGATGTGCATCACTGGCATGATACACAGACGAAATCTAGGGCACAAAAAAGGTCTATCTCAGCTGGGTTAATGGCTTTAATATTAATTTGGGTGTAGATTTTTATAAGTTTGTTTCCCTTGATCACTGTTTTCTCCTTCCTTCAGAACAAGGCTAATATTTCTTAAAGGTCATTAAATCCCGTTTTTGCTCTCTGTTGCCTGTTTCTGGAAAATGCCCAGTGAAAGAGTGGAGATTTGATTGATCCTGCACCCAAACATGCTCATGCGCACTTTCTGATTTTCAGGCCTTGGAGGAGAAAGGGTCACTTCTTAGTTTTGTTGGTTTAGGAGTGTGTAGTTAATCTGCTTAGATAAGAGTCCGGCACACAGGTAAAGTGAGCTTTTGAAAGAAAAGTCTCTTGTGGTTATGAAAAACTTTGACTTGGCAATATCTGTCTGTCTTCAGCCAAAGATAGAATAAACCTTCCTTATTTTCTTGGTGTAACTTATAAACCTGTTACAGTTTTTGCATTAAAATCTTCCTATACAAAGAAGATGTCCATTTTTGATATTTTATTCATAAGATCCCTCAAGGTGTCATTGAAATTCTTGCAGTCTTTCATCAGCGTGATCCACTCTTGGAGGGTACACCTCCACAATAGATGAAATGGTCGTCCTCAGAGAATAATGGCAGCCATCCTGATATTAATTTGGTTCCAAGTAATTATCAAGTTCATATCTTTCAGTTTCCTGGGTAACTTTTTCTTCCTTTTGATGATTTTTTTTTTCCTAAGTAGAGTTAGTAGGGCTTGTTAGTGCTGCTCCAGACCCTCCGTACAGACTGGTCCTCTTCGCTGGGACTTCAGTTCAGGCTGGTACCTTTAGCCATGACAGACTGCTGTACAGCTGTCTGTCTTGTCCTGAAATTAGTAATATTTGGTGTGCGAAGATCAATAAGGTGGCACACAGAAATTCCTACCTGGTAGATCTTGTTAATGCTCTAGGAAAATAAGACGCCTTATATCAATTTTATGCTGCTCTATCGGTTACACCCCTGTGTATGCAAGTGGAGAACTGGGTCCAGCTCTGCAGTGTCGTATCTCCAGACGATTTAGATACTTTTTCTAAAATAATATTGAAAAATACAGTTGTCATATGCCCACAAATCTAGCTCGCAATGCAAACAGCATCCAGTGGCATCTCCGCTGGGGATAAATCCCTCGCTCTGTCCTGGAGAGCCGTGTGAGCCACCATTGCTCCAGCGAGGCACAGTCCTCACGATGGCGGAGGAACAACTGGGGACATCAAAAGTTAATCTTGAGAAGCTGCTTCAGTGATTAGTATTTACAAACTTACTGTGACACATCTGCATTTTAGTGCTCATCAGAGGAAGGGCGCTCCTCTCTCCATCCCACAGCAGCACAGCTCGGGCAGGGCAGCTCTGTGGCCATGAGCACTTGATGTGTATTTTCTTAATACCTGTATAATTATATGCATATATGTATATTCAACATGTATATATACATATCTTTATATTACAAAACAGTAATGAGCCGTGAAATGGTGAGCCCAGCCAAGGAAAGACCAGTAGTATTTCTATACATAATTTCTCAAGCCCTTTTTAAAGGTGCCATCACACAACGGGAGGACCTCAGGACATCCCAACAGACTCTTTCAGTGCCAACAAAAACTGTGAGCCTTTTGAAGAGCTGAAGAAGTCCTTAAATCCAGTTAAAGCCTTGCACCGCAATGCCTGAGGGGTGCGGAGGAGGGCAAAGCCCGTGCCCGGGGACAACGAGCCCCGGCAGCGTGTGTTGGTGTCTCTGCGAGTTAGCCCATCCTCCCGCACGCCTGTGCGAGATATTTGCTTGCGCATCTCTGCCTGTGATGATTAAGACAGAAGAGCTGTGTGTCTGCTTGGACACATACAGGTTAAACCAATGTTATCTGAAAAAAGAGTTTTTTTTTAAATTTTTATTATTATTTGGGAAAACTTGCCAATGGGTATTGCTGCGGCACGGGGGTCTGGGCAGAGGAGGAGCCCAGCGGCTTTCTTCAGGTTATTAGGGGTTTCTTCTTTCCCCTGGCTGCTGCCAACCAATTTGTATTTTGAAGGAAGCCTGCAAGAAATTTTGTGTTTTCTTCAATTCTTTCAGTTTATTTCTCTTCACATAGCTCTCCTTTTTCCCCCCATTGGCAGTAAATCCTTAGGCTGAGCCATCCATTTATTACCAGTTGGCAGTTGTTCAGTCTTCCAGTCTACAGTGATCTGTTTTTAGCTGCCAATAGTGCAGCATTAACAATTCTGTTCTGATATTTATCTGTGGCAGTGTCTTTTGTTAAATGAAAAATACAAAGTTTAGGACATACTGTATTGGTATTTTTATTGCATCAGGTAGGGCACTTAAAAGTTCCCTCCAATATTTTTCAAACGGGGGATAACATCTCCAGCACTCGGTGCATCCTATGGTGCAGTTTTCTCCTATTTATTTTTCCAATGCTGCTTCCTGAAAAATGAGGGTTGGATGGGAATACTCTTTGTTTTCTTCCCGATGCTTTTATAGAAAAATCTCAACGCAACAAAAAACAGTGAATAACTTATTGATAGTAATTTTTTCCATTTTTCTTGTGTAATTATCTGCACTTTTACATGGGAAAGTATTTTGCACCCCTGTAGATCCCACCACCTCGGGCTGACAGCCCAGGGCTTTATCAGCGGGAGGATTTAGGCCACAAGCCGGTGCTTGTGCTCATTCAGCCAGGCTGCGGGCTGCATGCACACCGGCACACTTTTTCTTATCTATTTATTTATTTATTTATTTAGCCATTTATTTTTAACGGTTGGAGAATGGTGTGGGTTATAAACTGCATTAACATAAGGAAGCTCTCACTTGATAATTGTGTTCTACACTCTTTTCTTTTTTTTTTTTTTTTGCAGAATGTTGGTGGCTTTAATTAACTGGCCTGCAGATGGATTGGATAAAAGATACGTTTCACAACGCATCTACATCTTTCTTCAGTCATCATACACTTAAATTGCAAATTCTCCTGAACTGTAACCCAGTGTCTTATGGCTCTTGATTCTACATTTCCCTACAGATCTTCTATCTTCAGTGGTGTCAGAGCTGGAGGATGTGACTGTTAGTAAAAGGTATAGCGATATTAAACGGCAGAAATCCCCCTACATTCAAATGACGTTAAGGGTCTGATTTAAGACCACCAAGGAAATTTAAGACCACCAAACCTGAGGAAGAAGACCCTCCATAGATATTGCAGTCCCGCGTCGGCAGATGCTGCATACCACCTTCGGTCCCGATGTGATGCAGGTGAAGAATCACTCGGCAATCTGTAACGCAAACCACGACAGGCTATTTTTCTGCCAAATTTCAAGTCCTACTTTCCGCTCTGCAAACTTTTTCCTCGACCAGCTTGAGCATCCTCCCGGCTGGGAGGCGGCTGGTGCTGGTTCAGGATGCAGAGGAGCCCCGCGGTGCGGGTTCGCGCACCGGCTGCCGGCTCCTGGCAGGCAGGAGCCGTCCTGATTGGAAACTCCGCTGATCGATGCGAAAGGCAAAACCTCCAGTAAATTCCGCCTGTCAAAGGCATCGTCCAGAAAGGAGATTGTTCGGTCTGAGATGAGACTTGGCAAATTTATAAGCATCTGGGAACGGGGTTGCAGATGAGGGAATTTAAGTCACTGTTAACATCGGGCTATAATGTACTGTGACTTTACATGTGTAATTTTAATTTCCAGAAACAGGCTTTGATGCCAAGTGCTTTATAGTCAGTGGAAGGACTTCCAACAGCTCGAGTAAGTTTGATATCAGGCCTGCAATGACAAAACCCAGAGCGAACATGTTTTCTTGTACTTAAAATTAAATATACCTTCTTTTTTGACATTTCAGCACTTTTTTCTTCCTCCCCTAGTGTTTTTTTTCTTCTTTTTTTTTTAGACATGGCCATAAAAAGATACATTTTCTCAAAATCCTGTGTTTAAAAGTATGGAAAGCACAAGCCTCGAACCCTTTCGCTGAAGGACGGTTTCCACTGAAGATGTCGCATTGGCGCCTTTCCCTCCTGGGGTTTTCCTCTTGCCGATCGCGCTGATGTTATTGAGAGGTTGTTGCTGTGGCACAGACCTTTCTGTGGATTTAATGACCTGTATTACTTTGCATTAAAAAGTTTTACTAATCTCCTGCTTAAAATTGCTTCCAAAAATTTGTTGGACCAAGGGTGTTAGCATAGTACTCTGTAACCATTGGTGATTTTTTTTTCGAGATTCACAGAATCGCAGTGAGGTAACAGTATTTCTTCTTTATCTTGGGAGTGTCACAGCTGACGATGCTTTGCTAAATATACTGAATTTTAAAAGTCGTCTGAAGGCTGTTGGCTATGAAGCCCCTCGAGGGCAGGGAGGAGCGGGGATCCTGGCAGCGGGGCTGCGGGAAGGGGGGCGCGGGATGCACCGCTGCCTCCGCACACCCCTGGCCAGCACTTAAATTTACACATATTGAAGATTTTTGGGGCAGAGTGTGTGCCTTCGGCTCCGGGCACGGCTGCTGGATATCAGTAAATGGGGTTGCTTTGCCCTGGGCCCTTTGGAGGCGTGTGCTGGAGTGCAGGACGGGATCAGGTCCTTTCACCTCTAATGGATTCAGGCTTAGTTAAGATTTTTTTTCTTTCTTCTTTTTTTTTTTTTTTCCCCTGATGCCTTTTTTTCTTCAGAAATGTAACTGTTTATAATCAGTTTAATGCAGATGAAACCATTACTTCTTCACTCTTCAGAAACTCTTTATGCTTCTTAATTAAAGCCTTTGTCTGAACACAAAATAATTAATACATAAAATGAAGCACAGGGAAAGAATCGACTGTGGAACTAGTCACTCAGTTGTATATTTAAACAATATTTAATCATTAGAGTAACACAGTGCTTGCACTTTTGGAAAGAAAACAAGCCTTATACTTCATGTTTATTTAACACTTTGACTAGTTCATTCTTGGAGGTATGAAATGAGGCTTATAGAGTGCCAGAGCAGTAAATCATACGTTCTGAAAATTACTGGGTCTTAAACAGTAGTGTCATTTTAAACCTAAACAGTTCAGTGGTGAACCAGCATATAAAACTGACCTCTTATAACAACATCTACTGTTTACACTGAAAGGCAAGTAAAGGAAATAAAAACAAGGCATAAAATATGGTGTAGTAAGGATGTCATTTACTTGTGCTTCTGCCTCTATTCTGGATACTGATGGGTATGATAACTTTCATACAGCTAATGCATTAAAGACAGTAGATGCAAAAAATGCCGTGCATATACATGTGTGTTCATATACCATATGTATATACCATGTGTATAGACAAAACTTGGGCAGCGTCTGACATGCAAGTGCTTTCCATCGGTATTTGCTCAGATTTTAAAACACATTTGTTTTGGCAACGTGCTTGCTCACTTTATAATAACCTTTATATTTTTTTTTTACTGGTGTTCTAATGAAAGAGTTTATTGTCAGGAATATGTTTTTGAAAAAAAAAACCCAAACAAATTCCAAGCAAATATTCAGTTTCTTTTGTGGCGAGTGAATGCTGAATGTTTGATTTTGTAGGTGTGATTAGCTCACACTTTGCTTGCAAGCACCGAGGCACTGGTTGACGATAGGTTGCACGGAGGCTTTCATAACCAGCCGTGCACTTGGATTTGAGTACAGAATAACCAGAGAGTTTGGCTCAAAAGCAATCATTTTGGCCAAAATTGTTTGTTGGCATTTTTTAGCGAGTCATACATCAGAGAGGAGTGGGCAGACAAGGCTTTGTGTAGCACCTAGGTGAATATTTGCAGTGAAAACCTGGAGAGTCCTCTCGCCCTGAAACCTCAGTCGTCTCCGCGGTTTGGAGATACAATACATTCAAAATCGCTTCTCCGAGTCTGGCCTACTTCAGTACTGATGCAGGTTTATTACCCAGTCTCAGAGGAGCTGGAGATGTTGTTCATTCTCCTAAATTGGATAAATGCTGGCTTAGGGAGGTAAAAAAACACCTTCCCAGCTGCCAGCCAGCCCTCGCCCTGCGCGTGGACCATGCTGCCCAGGGATGCTCCTCCGGCCGTTCTGGCTTCTGGGCCGTTGGTGGGTGCTGCTGGGCAGAACCACTCCCCTGCTTCTGTTCCAACAAGTTGATGAGTAAAAGCTGTGGGTTTGGTTGGTTTTTTTGTTTGTTTTTTGAGGGGGGATGGTGTGGGTGTTGTGGTTTTTTTTTGTGTTTGTTATTTATTTTTTTTTCTTTTGTTTAAGAGGAGGATAGACAACTGAGCTCTCAGGACACACAGGTCATGCACAAAGTTACTATAGGAAGATATAGATATTGCTTTGCAGTTTGATTCTGTGAAGCTTCTTAGGTAAAAATCACATTGGTTTTAAAGCTACAGACTACCAGATTGTGTGTCTCAGAAGCTGGTGACCAAAGGTGAAGTCTTCGCTTTTCTTTGCTTTTGAGGTAAAGAAGTCCTCCCATAAGAACAGGTAATGGTGTTTATTTCCATGTTATCATCACATTTGTCATCAGTGCTTCTGCAAGCGCATCAAGAGGCTAGTGAAGAGAAGTGACGGGCTTCAATTTGGAAAGCACCTGGAATGTGCTCTTTATTAATTTGGATCCTGAATGAACGGAATATTGAAACTCTAATTATGAAGATTTTAAAAATGTGATCCTTCAATTAACTGTATCAGTTGTGTTTGTGAAGTATCGAGAACTTGCATTATTAATGAACACACAAGGTTAATATTAGTTTATTTATAATTTGGAATAGGACTTTTGAGTTAATCATACAAGTCATGCCATATTCAATTTTGATTAATGCATGAAGTTCATACAGGCTTTGTTAAACAAATATTTATTATGTGTGATGTATTATAAAGTAATAAAGCGTTTTTTCTCCATCTCAGATCCTATATAGAAATGTCTTCCAATATGTTGAAAACTCTAACATGCAAGCAAACATCCTCTCGTTTATGAGGAAACTGAATAAATCAGGAGCATCCCCTGTGTTATTTGTTTCTTTAAATTCAGATATAATCCCCCTTGCATAGAACAGAGGTGGCTGCAGTTTGAAATGTCTTGCAGAGCAGTCTGCGAACACCATGTGGGTTTTCTCATGCGTGCTGGTTTCTAGGATAGCTGCTATAATTCATCTCTTTTGGGGCTTGGAGCAACCTGGTCTAATGGGAGGTGTCCCTGCCCATGGCAGGGGGCTTGGAACTAGATGACCATTAAGGTCCCTTCCAACCCAAACCATTCTGTGATTCTATGGTCTCCTTACTTCTACTTTTACTCAGTTTCAGTGCAGTTGGAGAATAGGGCTACTGTTTAGTGATAAACTTGTTGCAGAACTGGAATTACTTAGTGTTTAAATTTTGAACTGAAAAAGGAATAAAGTGTTTCTCACCTATGCCTTCCTCGGTAGTTAGTGTCAGAAGTCTCAGCTGCCCACCGTGAGGGATGTGCTGACACCACCTCACCGCCTCCAGCCCCCTCTCTCTTGAGTTTGTCCATACCTTGCCCCGCTGTGCCGCACAGGCATGCTTTAATATGCAACACCATTTATATATTCCAGTCCCTAAAGGGTGCCTACAGGAGAGCTGGGCAGGGACTTTTTACAAGGGCATGGAGTGATAGGACGAGGGGGAATGGCTTCAAACTGGAAGAGGGGAGAATTAGATTAGACATTAGGAAGAAATTCTTTATTTGTGAGGGTGGTGAGCCCCTGGCGCAGGTTGCCCCGAGAAGCTGTGGCTGCCCCATCCCTGGAGGTGTTCAAGGCCAGGTTGGACGGGGCTTGGAGCAACCTGGGCTGGGGGGAGGTGTCCCTGCCCAGGGCAGGAGGGGGAACTGGATGGTCTTTAAGGTCCCTTCCAACCCAAACCATTCTATGATTCTATTATGGCCAAATTACTAAAAATAATGAAGTAGTTCAACAACTTGGCGATGCTGAAATACTGTTTTGTGAAGTTTTATGTTAGTCTTTGTTCACATGTGTGAGCTTGAGGCTAGTGAATGCGACAGCAGGCTCTCCAAGCAGATCTTTGTCAATGGATCCTATTTTGAATGGAAGTATTTTTTTAATGTGAATTAAAAAAGCTTATGTGCCATTCAGCTTTTATGAAAAACAGTATTGTCAGTCACAAGTCTTTAAACATGAAGTGTGAAATCTGATATTATGAAGAATAGTAAGTACTCTTAATCTGTTTTTTGGTTCTGAAAAGGGTTAAGGACTTAATTTAAACCTTAGTAAAAGCTGAGAGACAGACATAGCAACTTGGTTCAAGTAGTCTGAGGCTTTAAAAAAACTCCCTGAGTCGCAAGATTGCAGGTATAAATCCCATGAATTACAACACAGTTAATGAGTTTCTTTTGAAAGAAGAATATTTTCTTCCGAATGCCAATTTTGCCAAGTTTGCGTTGGGCAGTAGGTCACATCTTAAAACTGTTAGCAGGATTTAAGATTATTTCATTTAGGGGTGAAAGATATGTTTTATTTAATAATATGTAACTCTAAGTTTATAATATATAATTTATGTGTAATTTATTCTGATTTAAATGATTCTCAGCCCCTCCCTCTATATAGACAAAGCAGGGTCTTGGTTCTGAAGGGCCTGTGGATGATTCAATGGTTTTATTTTTTTTTAATCTTGGCTGTGAAATATTTCATTATGAAAACCAAATTTTTTTGATAAATGATCTGTCAAGAATACATGAATTTAACTTCTTTTTTTTTTTTTTTTTTTCAGTAAAATAAATACTTAGGTTAGGAGCTAGGCAGCACCTAACTTAGCAAGGGCTCCAGTGCACTTCGGTGTTCATTCAATTCAGACGTGTCTGCTTTAACTAGTTTCAGTGTAGCTGTTACAATTTTCATCTATAATATATGATCAGTTTGTAAGAATTTCCTCTACATGTGAGAAACATATTTAATGCTAACATTCTCAAATTGGAGTTAGTTATAAATAATGCACTAATAGATGTGAAACAGCGTAAATGATTCCTTTGTGTTGTACCTGTGAGGTTGTTAGTGCTTCTTTAAAAAACAAACAAAACCTCTTTTGCATGATATTTATTCGCATCTCTTCCATCAAAGGGGTTACAGTCTTTGTACCTTTTTATGTAAATTAAAAATCTTTAGCCAGTTCTGTGTCAAAAATAAATAGTTGAATGAGCTTGCAGACAACATTTATTTTGTATGTACATTAATGGGCACTTCCATTTTTTCCTGCAGGCTAGAATCCACTTTGAAATTCATGTTTGATAAATTCCCTGGCTTTCCGAGTAATTTAGCTGTCTATAGGGCTGTTGATCCTTTGAGTGTATTGCTGAACCACTGGGACTTGTGCACCACATCTGCATATCCAAGTTCAAATATATACTCAAGATGATTGGTTTAAACTTTAAGTTGTTGATCTTATTCCTGATAGATTTGTTAGATTGTCTCCCATTTCATTTCTAAAATCTTTGCCTAATCCATAAATACCCCTTCTTAAATATGTCTCCAATAAATTCACTGATTGAGTTAGTCACTTTGTAAGCACAGAGCTAAATTAATATTCAGCATAGCCTAATAATCTTAAGACACAATGCTGTCTGATATTGTGTATATGAATGAGAATTTGAGTGGGGCACCTACAGATCAGACCGAGCCGAGGTGCTACTTTCCAAAAAAACAAGATTCCCGCTGAAAATAATTTTACACCTTCTGAGCAGTTAAAAGGGAACAGGTTTTCACTGGGATATGAAACTAGTGAACAAGCGTTCGATTTATCGGTCTTCCTCAGCTTTTCCAAGACTTAGGCTAGTTTAACTTTGCTTTTTCTCTTTTTCCAGAGAGCTGATTTAGGCTCTTGTTTGCTGTTCGAGCGTTCCGCAAGAGAGGCCGGTACCGCAGATGTAAAAAGCAAATCTACAACACTTCGAGACATACAGCAAGAAACAGCCGTCTGCAAATTCTGACCGGACTTATTTCAAATGCAAAGTGTCCTGAAGTGCAGTGCAATGCCCGCTAGACCAAAGGCACTCCTTCCCTACCATGTGTCTGCTCTCGGTAGCCTGCGTGTTCAGAACGCATGTGATGTACGTACGCCAGTGATGGGCAAGGGGCTGGGGCGTTGTGTGGCCACCAAAGGGAAACAAGGACGCTCGCAAGAGTTGTGTAAACACGGGGTGTCGCTTCCTCTGGGCAGCTTCTTCCTGCTCAGCTTATTTTAAATGTTGTAGGTTCCCTTCGTATAAAGAAATAGGAAATTTAAAAGATCTCCCGTGAATATAGATTAATTAAACAAACCCTTTTGGCCACAGTGTCAGCCATTCTATTATAAAGCTCCTTGTCTGGTTTTCTGTTAGCAGGTACAATATGATCTGAAATGCTCTGCAGTGTATGAGAGCCATTCAAATAATTCGAATTTGGAAGTATTTATTGTGGTGTTATAAATTTTAGAGGATTCACATGAATTTTCTTTGTTCCATTTATTAAATTCCTTAACTTGAGAAGACTAGACAGGGGTGCTTTGTTTTGCTAGAGGTATGTGGTAGGTTAGCAGTGTGGGTGTAATAACCTGTTCTGACACTGACATAGTGTGAGTTGCAATTACACTTCTTTTTTTGTTTCTATTCTTTATGAGGAGATTATTCTAATAATGTACCTTGTGTGGTCTTTCAAGGTAAATTCCAATAAGTTCCTTGTCTTAATTAATAAAACCGATCTGACTAGTAGTACCAAGAGTCAAATTTAGAGTCTCTTGGGCCTTTTTGTGGTAGAGAGGAAAAGAGATGCAGTGGGGAGGGTTTTCTTGGTAGTGTAGGTTTGGGGTTTTGTTGTTTTGTTTTATTTTAATAATATGTGAAAACTTATCTCTGATTTTAAATTCTTAGCCAGGGTTTAATGAACCGAATAGATTAGCATCAAAAGGATTAGGGAAATACATTTTCTAGTTTTGAAACAAGCGTAGATCTATATATGTATCTCTCTGCCCTGTCTCACAGAGGTTAATGTTTATCCCCATAAAGTCTTTTGTTTTGTGCTTCATGTGCTTTTTGTAGAGGAGAAAAATGTGTGCAAGTGCCACAGAAGGGGGAGAGAAGGAGTCCTCAACTCTGAAATTAAATTTTTCATTTTACATAAAATCAAGTTTGCTCAGAAGCAGTACCACAGTGCCATAGTATTTAACATGATTTACTGCTTTGCTCACTTAAATTAACAAATTGGTCCATATTTCATCGAGGTAATTAAGCACATCTATAACCTTAATAATGTGACTTTCTCACAGGTGCAGTCCTACTGAAGTCCCTCAGCCTAACTTTGTCTTCGCAACTGCGCACGTCCAAAGCTCTTTGCTAAAGCAAATCCTTGCCGCCTCTATCTCCTTATTTTGGAGCTATCTGCAGTCCTTTCATGTCTACTGCTCTGTTCTGTCTTAACAGCGCCATTATGTATGTTGATTTGGAACGATTAGAGGAAGAGTTTATGCCAAAAGTGGCTTTAGATTTGCGATTAAGGCATTGGTCTATTTTTGTCAGTAAAATATGAAATGAAAAATAGCAGACCCAAGCTTCAACATCCTTCTGTTCCGAGTCAGTGCTTGGGAATTCACGTGATGTGTTTACAGTACTTTGTCCTGCCATTTTCTTCTCTGATTCTTTTCTCTGTTGCATGTCATCTCCTGAAATACTGGCCTCCATGGCTGCTGTGATCTTATTTCTTGGTAAGGAAAAGGTGGCAGATCTTTGTGCTCCCGAGAAAGCCCAGCCCAAGCAGAGGGAATTTCCTGGGTGGAATGTGGAAGAGCCCAGAGCCAGTGCTCCTGCGAGAGCATCACAAGACTTGAGATCATAGAATCACAGAACGGTTTGGGTTGGAAGGGACCTTTAAAGGCCATCTAGTCCACCCCCCCTGCCATGAGCAGGGACATCTTCAACCAGATCAGGTTGCTCCAAGCCCCGTCCAACCTGGCCTTGAACACCTCCAGGGATGGGGCAGCCACAGCTTCTCAGGGCAACCTGCGTCAAGGGCTCACCGCCCTCAGTGTAAAACATTTCTTCCTTATATTTATTCCTAATTCTATTCTATTCTATTAATTCTATTCTATTATATTCTTAATTCTCCCCTCTTTCAGTTTAAAGCCGTTACCCTTTGTCCTATCACAACAGGCCCTGCTACAAAATCCGTCCTCATCTTTCTCATAAGCCCCCTTTAAACACTTCTGCCTGTTTGCCCTCTTTATTTTTCCAGTGAAAAACTTTCCTTGGAGGAGACTGTCAAGGGAGTGGAGACTGGGACGTACTGACCAGTTCTGCCTCTTTCCGGAGTGTTTTCTTTGCAGCTGTTTAGCACGAAACATCTTTTGAATTCAGTTTCCACAGCCTTGAAGTGACACAACCGCAATAAGAAAATGGGAGTTTATGTGTGTTGTGTGGCAGTGTGCAGGTTCAGCTCGTGAGCCGAGATCTGCACGTTTGAAATCGCGCCGTGTTTGCCAGTCCCTGGAGCAGGTCTGGGCAGATCTGGAGGCAGTCCCGGGCATCGGGCTTGTCTCGCGCTTCGTGAGCTCTGCATAGATTTTGCAGGCATGCCCACAAATGTTGGCAATGCCCGGCAGCTGTCTGCAGATGTGTAGGATGTGCATGGGTTGGATATGCATGTGCACATCACATGTGAGTGCTGTTTGAGTCCATTTTCCAGTACTTCCATGGATTTCCTCCTCAATCCTCCTCGACTGTTAACGCGTTCAACTGGATAGAGAAAATCTCTCTGAATTTTACATCCCCAAAGTCTCCTGGGTTCTGCTGGGGTCACTCTGATTTAATGTGAGCAGTACCTGTACTTCTTCTGGCCTCCCCCAGCTCCACAGAGCAATTCTGGGCACTTTTCTTACATTTCAGACATTTTTCTGTTGTTCCCCTCTTCCAGCTCATTCTGAACTTCTTCCTCTGGGACTTCAGCTGGGTTTTGGTCATTTCTAAGGGATTCTTTTGGGCTCTTTCCATTCCTTTGCCACCCCCTCGATTTTCCTGCACCTCTGTTTAACGTGCGCTGCCCAGTGGAGCTTTCTGCTCCCCCCTGCCCCTCGGTCCTCCCTGGGGCGTCCATTGCATCTGCCTCCATCCCTCCTTTCCCCTTCCCTCCTGCGCTCCCGTGCTGGCGCACCCGGCCCAGGTTCACTGTAGTCAATTTTTGTTTCATCTTGTAGTCAGTATTACATAAATAGTGGAAGTTTGTCCTTGCCCCGGGTGATTGATGGGGAGGTATATTTGTACATATCGATTGAGATAAAAAATTAGTAGTTTGCAATAGGAAAGGCAAATTAGTCATCAGAAGGAAGGTGCTTGGAGTATTTTAAGAGTTCCTTGATTAATTCTCATGCTGTGAGTTCTTCTGACAGTAAGTTTTATGTCCTGAGATGTGGGAGGATGAGGCAGTAGTATCGGGTTATTGCAAATTTTACTTTTACTCCTCGCTGATTTATTTTACTGGCTCTTGCTGCGATTAGGCACAGAGGGCTAAAAATGACTTCATTTTGGGGCGACAACTGCAGTTTTCTGTGCTTGAATTAGGAGCCAGGAAGGAGGGTGGAGGTTTTAGCTACAAAATTATTTTTCTTTTGCATGAAAATTAATATTTAAAAGCTAGTGTGTATAAAGTGAAAATAGTCTTTATCCATGGTGACAAGTCCATGGGTTGGATGTTACCTCTAAAGGAGGAAAGAACTAATTCTGTGATATACTGATAAGTCTGAGAAGTAATTTTTTTTCTCTGCTTACTTGACAATTTTTTTCCTAATCACTTTATTGAAAGTAGTTTTTAATAAGCATCATAGGAGGCTGAGAGCTCTTGATCGTCATCCTAAAATACTTTCCACTTTTCCAAGGATTTTGTAGCATGTTTTTTAGTTTTCCTTTATTACAAACTATAATAGAATTCTTCCCAGTAAAAAATGGCTTATATTTGCTACTTTTAATTTGTCCAAGAATAATTTAGATAGAAATTCCAATTACTTTGCAAAGAACACATTTGCTACTGTACTCTCTCAGCTTGTTTAAAAAGAAGTCTTTGATAATTTGCAAGCATTTCTCATGAAAGGCAATTTTACTTAACTTGAATCCAGAAGGAAAAAAGATGCACAGAGGTTTCAATTTTTAAACTGATAACAAAGCACTATACTTGTGCTGTTACATTTGAGCACAAAGAGGCTGCAAAATAACCTTTTTTAGTTAATGGTAGAAAAAAGATTTAATTGCTCTGAAACACTTATTCTATGTATTATCTCTTTGATTAGAAGACGGTTGTAAATGACTTATTTAATGTAATTGCAAACTCTGGTATGGAAACCAAAAGAAAATTATATGCCTTTGCAGTCTGAGGAAGGGTAAGTTTGAACACTTTTAATTTTAAGAGTTTTCTGAAATTAACGGAGGCGTGATGTTTAGGAATTAGACTTTTCTTGAATGTCTGAGTGTTGGTGCCCATTAGACTTGAATTAGGACAACACTGTTAGCAAAGCATGCCGTAAACCATGCCAGCACTTCTGCAGTTTTCTTAACATCTGCTAGAGAGGTAATCAGTTCTCTCTCATCTTCTAAAATATTTTCAAATCTGATGGTTTTGAGTAGCTAAGGGCACCTCATCCCCACCTTGTGCCATTGGCTGGTTTTGCCTACCCAACAACACTCTTAGACTGTTCCCGGGATTCGCACTGTGAAAACAGTCACAAGAAATTAGACATGGGAGAGATGATTCTTTCATGCTATGGATGCAGCTGGATCTTATAATCATGGTAATTTGCAGAAGTCAGAAATATGAATGTTGGTATGGGAAAGAAGGAAAGGGTGAGACTGTATGGGCAGACAGACTGCGTGTGGGTGGGGAAACCGGAGGGTCTGGGAACCCTTTAGTTGTACAATGGAAACCTCCACCCGTGAACTGTTCCCACTGAGGGGAAGCACCGAGAGGAGTTTTCGCATGAGCTGTTTGTGGCCTGATGGTTGTCCGTGGGTGGCAAACACCCAAAACGCTGAGCAAGAAGCAACATGCCAGTGCTCCCTGTGTCAAACCTGCCCCTTCGCTGTTCCTGGTCTGAGCCCTGGACAGGGCAGGGGCTTTGCCAGGCTGCTTGCCACCCACACTGGTGTCAGGGGCTGCGGTGCAAGGATGAGCAGGAGCAGAGGTAGGGAACATCACACAAGTGTTGCTTAGCATGCATGGGACACGCTGATGCTGGCATCAGCCCTGGCTGGGAGCACCGTCACACCTGGGAACAGCAGAAATAAATTAGGTGGGGTGAGCAGAAGGCAGTCCTTCTCGTCCAAGGGCTTTCCGCAGAGATCCTCTGTCCATGCCTGGTTTGGGGAACTGCTTGTTCAGGCACGGGGCTGATCAGCTCCGAGACCTCAGAGACCAAGTTCAGTATACGCCTCTGGGTGGAGCATTAAAAATCTTCCCACCACGGCATGAGGTACCCACCTGCCCTCTGCTGAGGTGCTGGGGTCCAGATATTAAACTGAAACATCTGCAGTTACAAAAAAAGTGTTCCTGTGGAGTGGATGAGGAGAATTTGGCTGCCCAGTTTGTATTAATAATTTTTTGCAAGTTGTGGGAACGCTGAGGGCTGTACGGAGAAGAGAGCATCCTCCGCAGGTGGCTGCTCTCTGCCACCGGCTCGTGTCCCTTCGCTCTCCGATTCGTGCTGCTTTCCTGATGAAACCGAGTGCCTCGCAGATACTGACTTCACACGGGGCTGCTCGAATGAGATATGAAGCAGGGGTCGTGCACTGAGTAACACAAGGCTCTAGTAGCGCATGTCATGCAAAGTCACCGCTCAGAAAACAGAGGGTGCACCAGGGCAGGAAAAAGAAAGAATCAGGTTCTAAAAACCCAAAACACATATGTAATTGCATATGCAAAGATTTTGTGTGGTTTTGTGCTGAATTTCCATGTGGCTTTGCTACAGCTGCGCATATTCACTAGTTTCTGGTCAAACTTTGGAGGGAGCCCGCTCAGCCTGCAGGTGATCCCACCAGCCAGGGATGGTGCCCTTCAGCCAAAGGGACTTTGAAAGCATCACCCTCCTCTCCATAGCAGCACTAAGTATGAGTTATAGCTATTTGCTCTAGACTAACATACTCGATTACTCTTTTAAACCATTGTTTTAGACTTTCCAGCGAGTACAGTCAGTTCTCATTAGTTACTAGTTTAGAAGCCCATGGTATATTTAGACATCATATACATTTGTCAGTGAAGAGTAGCTTAAATGATCTACTTTGTGCACTGCTTAATTATGTTATTTTACTGTTCCTGAAAACCTGACACAAGGCAAATTTACATTACTGTGCTCCTAATTAGCCAATAATCCTTAAGGATTTGAATGATACATACCCAAAGTAATTTCCTTGTTCACTAAATATGAATTTCCTTACGTTAGGTTAAGAAGATGGCACAATGACAGCAGGCATCTTGATGATGACAGCCCTCAACATGTTTGTCTCCGGAGTCAAAATCTATTAAAAGACACATAATGATCTCAGCACTTTCTTAAAGTGTGGAATGTGAAATCAATAGGTTCGTATACAAAGAAGAACAAAATTTACCTCTTTCAACTGTTGTTTGGTTGCCCACCACTACAGACTACCGAATGGTGCAAAATATTTATAGTCCTGGTTTCCAAAACATGATCTCAGCTGTGTGTCTTCATGCATTCATCATCTCTGCAGCTTCTTAGCTCAAACAAAAATGCAGATGTGGAGGTAGGCTTCTGCAAAAGAGGGGCCTCATAGGGTCCTTCATACTTCAGACACCTTTCGCTCGGTACCCGATCCCAAGTGCACTCATCTCACACGTGTGGTAGAATGCATCTTCTTGGCTTTGTCCACATCTCTGGCCAGTGGACTTCTGCGTGTTGAAAGGTCTTGGGGTTTGTTGTTGTTCTTGGACTGGCTGGGGTGTTGTGGGGATGGTAACAGTTTGTATTTTCCACTGTAGACAGTTTAATTTAATGCATTGTTACATTTAATCTTTGTAATGAATCCAGATGCTACAATGATGGGTGCATAAAAATAATTAAATAAAGATAAATAGACCGTAACGACTTTACCATTGCCAGTTGTTGTAACATGGAGTTACATATCAAAAATGTACTGCCAGAAAATTATTTAAATTTCTAAGTAGTGCAGAAAAACTTTCCATGGACGCTGGCATACAGAACTCGTTACCGTTTTCATAGGCTAAGCTTTTTCCACATGTCCAAGACTAAACTTCATGCAACTAAATGGATATTAAAAACTTTCAGGCTCCTTCTATATTTTTTTCCAGTGATTTTGTTTGTAAAATAAAACCTTCTGAATGCAGAAGCAGTGAATAAAGGCAACCGCTTTCCTCTGCCATGCAATCAGCATATGCCCAGTGCAGCCATTAGGCAAAGAGATGCTCCTCCCCGGAGAGATGCTGTTGTTCAGTGCATCAGGAGTCAACATCAACATTAGAGACTGTGAACGTGGTGAGTCTGGAGCTGTGCCGTGGCTTTCTGAACCAAGTACCAAGGAGAAGACTGGTATTGACTCCTGTCTCCTGCACCCATCTGCACCCACTGCAGAGGCACTGCGCTGGCAGTGGTTGGGGTCCCGGGGATGGGGACGTGGCCCTGGGGCTGCCTTGCAGAGAACCCACAGCACTCAGTACAGCGGTGGGTGTGCCACCTCTGTCCTGGCCAAATTCCAGCATGGGCGAGCACTTGTTGTCTAGCTTCTCGTTATCTAAGTTACTTGTGTGCTCTTAGTTGGATATAGTGGTTTCTGGAATAATTCTGGCCTTTTAAACAGCTCCCAAGGGCGTTTTCATTTCGTGGTTAGTGAAGGGACTCCATCGCATGGGGAGACACAGAGGAGCAGATAATGCAAACATCCCTGGTGACAGTAGAGCAGGAAAATTATGGTCTTCTGCAGGGGTATGTCTGGACACTGGGATAAGCAGGATACTGCAATAGATGACCCTTATTTTCCCGGACCTTGATTCCCCTGTCTAGCAATGGATACACCACTGTAAAAAAAAAAGGGATAGGATAGCTCATAATAATAGGATAATAATATTTCAGCATAGTTTACTCAAAAATAAATGAGGATGATGTTTAGGCGATCTGTCCCAACCATGTCAAGAGAAAAAATACTCAGCGATGAAACTGGGCTGTAAGAGCAACCTTTACTCTAACCCTTGGCAGATGCACAGGCTTCGCTCTCTGTAAGATGTTTTCCTACTGATACCGTTAATTGAGTTTCTTGGATTAGGGTCACAAAAGGTTTCAGTTGTGACATTGGGTACCTAAGTACATATGGGTCCTCCAAGCCTGCCTAATCTGGGAGGTACGTGACTGCCAGCCCGCGGCCCCAGTGCCAGCTGGGAGCTAACGTGCTCCACTCACATGTCCTCCTCACCCTGTCTTAACCCCCGTTTTGTTTAAGACGTTGTAGTGTTGAGATCTCTTGTTCCTATCAGCCACTCAAGCGTTGCACTGGCTCACTGCTGCTGTCCTCCCCGTTTCCCTTTTACTGGGCTGTTTGGTGGTGAAAGCGCTCATCTGTGGTGCTGGGAGGAGGTTTGGGTGATGCTTTACTGGGCGCTAGTGGGAAGGGAAAAGCTTTTGTGGTGAGGCTGGAGAGGTTCCCGTGGGTGCCCGTCTCACTGCTTCACCAACATTCAGGGGCTCCCTGCAAGGTAGTTTCCACTCTTCCCCCCCCCCAAAAAAGCTGGGAGAGCATCCTCGAACCCCGTTAGGGGGGTGTATGTGCGTGCGTGCGTGTGTTTCACATGAGGTTCAATCCAGACAAATGATGAGCTCTGTCTGTGGAGCGCCGAGTCCCCATGAATTTTGGTGGGGGTTTATGGTGCTTAACATTAAATGAGAGAACCTGGGAGAGGCTGAACGCAGAATTTGTATGTGTTTTGCTCACGTATCAGCGAAGTACATGTATCTGCAATTGAGTATGCACTTTCTTAGGTTAAGAAACATTTCTTTATGGTCTGTAAAGCAAGTGAATAAAATTGAGAGGGAAATATATACTGTGTCAGCTTGCCTGTGTGCAAAAATTACTTTATTTGCTGTTGTAAAGACAAAGCATACAGGAAGAAAAGAATGTAACCGTGTTACTGTATGATCATCCTATATAAGCACATTAGTAAAGCACTGTGATACCAGTCATATTGTGAACTTAAAGCCACCCCTAATTAAACCGTCTGCATCCCCCAGCATTTCCCTGTAATGATGTCAAGCCGTGCAGCAATTAGTTGTCCCTCTATGAATGTAAACACTGTTTGTAAATCATATAAATTTAACCTGCTTTGCTTACTGAAAAGCTCCTAAAATGGAATTAATTAGTATTGTAGATTTTGGAGTTATAATTTATTGAATCATTTCTGAATGTCTTGATATAATGTTTTCTGTGATTCACAGCAATTAATTTTGGTAGCAAAGGTAGCACTTATTAAAAATCTCAGATATAATTTGGGGCAGGGCTAATGGTGCGTACAACGGCATGCAAAATATTTTATGGCCCTAACACAATTGCTGAGGGTTTATTTTAAATGAAGACTTAGCCCATTCAAAGGAAGCAAGTGCCCTGACCTTTCGGCTCTCTCCATTTCGTACCTCCCGTACTACTTCAATCTAATTTGAATGTTAGGTTTGAATACTGAAGAAGTATGCCCTTATGCAGTAGTTCATCTTCTCTTTAGAGATCAGACTAAATGCCTGTGGCAATATGCTTGGAAACATAGCACATTACCATGAAATAGCTCCATTAGAGACAAAGAAATGTAAACAAAACAAACACATTTGCCACTGTTTTTAGCTCAATTATATTTCTGCTATTGATGGTGTTGCATAAAATGAAAAAGTGCTCAAGACCTAAATTTAGTAAACCTTTTGTTGCAATTTACTCCAGAAAAACCTCTGTTGCTGGAGGTGGATGGTTTACCTGAGCCATCAGCTACATAGCACGTTTATGGTTATTGTATTTTACAGGTTGATAGATTTTTATATTCTGTCCAAGTCAGGATCTTACACCACCTGGTTTATTATTTAGTAATTTACAGTGCAGTCAGGCATGTTTGGTTTAATGTAGGATAAACTTATAAATCTATTGTTCCTCCAGTTGCTGGGGTTGGTGTGCAATGAACTACAGAGCTTGATGCGTACATACATTTCAGCTCTGCTTATTTTCTTTGATAGGGAAGCAGGCAATAGATAACACAGTGACAGTAGCATCCCAGGGGACGGCAAAATGTGAGAGCAACACACCGTCAGGTTAGTAGGTCATTATTGTATGAGCACTGAGCCATTAATTGACTACTGTACCAGGCTCAATCTGTGTCAGATTATGGCTTTTGGCAGCAAGGACTGTTATCTAATAGCTAACTTTGCTTCTTTACTATCTTTTTATTAGGTTTTCTGATAAAATTATACATAAAAAGGTAAATATATTTGTTACATTAAAAAAAAAAACAACCAAACCCATACAGAATAGCGGTAACGTCAAGAGGTAAAATTTCATGTAAGGTAACACCCAGCAGAGTGCTTTTCCTAATACTTTTTGAGTAGATTTTCTAAAAACTTATTAAGAAATTGAGCAGTCAGATACTTTATTTAGGGGGAATAGATATTATGGGTGCAAGGCTATAAAAGAATGATATCTGGCGCCTGAATTGTTTCGCTAGTCTTTAACGTTGGGTAGGAATAAGAGAAAAAGCAGACTATCAACAACAATAAACAGCGTTTGGATGAACCTTGCTGTTTTTTTGTAAAAGTTGCCCTAAGAACAAAAGGGGGATCGCCAGCACAGGCACAGCGAGAGACCCCTGGTGTGGCGGCGTAATAAGGGCAGAAATCAATGATGTGAGGTGGATTCGAGGAAAAAAATTCTCTGTTCTTTGGAAAGAGGGAAACACCCGTGTCTTCATGGGGGCGAATGTCTGTGTGCCGGTGAGCCGAGGCACAGGAAAGGGTATTTCTGTTATTGTTTGAAACAGGGCGAAAAAACTTCCTACTTAGCACTCTTTCATTAGCGGTTGAAGTTCCGCTGCTGCGAGGCAGCTCGGCGCCGCGGGAAGCAGGGTGCTGATGCTCTGCCACCGGTGTTGGTGGGACGGTGCACTCCCGGCTGTAACAAACAGGTTGCGGGGGGCTGAAGGGGTCGGAGTTCAGCCCAGGGCTCGCTTTGGGCAGGATTTTGCTCCGGGTTTAAGGGTGGATCTTGCTTGTAGCTCAGATGCGACTGCAGGTTTCTGCCATCTTGCAGTGAGATCTTTAGGGATATTTCAGATGCTTTTTTGTCTCATCTCCATGTCTGCCAAACCCAAATCTGGATATTCCAGTCCAGGCAAGAGCATAATATGAGTTAAATATTGCTCATTTTTAAAAATCACTTTGCTAAGGGCTGTTGTCCGTGGTAAGGTAAGCGCGTGTGTTTATGGGCTTGGCTCTAAACCAGGAATTCATATTTTCTGTAATTCCCGCGGAGGAGTGGAGGGCTGCTGGTGGGGTTTTGGGGCGCATCAGCCAGGGCCACTCGCGTTCCTGCTTTGCAGTGCCTCTGCTGGCATTTGACAGTGGTGCTCAAGTGATGGAGCCCGAGTCTAATTTCTGTTCCCACCCATAAATCGACCAGCTTGTGACCTTGGGCGAAATAGTTAATCCAGCCAGCCCTCAGTTTCCCTGTTTTGCTCTCCATTAAAAATGATTTGCTGTCAGAGAGTGTCAGGTACGGGACGAGAACCCAGTGTGATTATTAATAATTATCAATATATACCGCGAGAAGATGGTAAAGGAAGACACAGAGACCTTTACCTCATTAGAATTGTATTTAGATTGAATGTTATTACAGTTAATATTTTGCAGATCCCATTTTTTCTGCCATGTGCCTAAATTTGAATAACTTCCGTTGGATTTCTTGCACCTTAAAAAGACACGGATAAAAATGTGCGACGATTGAGCTTTGAGCATTTCATCTCGTTTTGTTACTCTGTGCTTTCTCCTTTCTCTTACAGCAAAATCATTTCTAGAAATTGGATAGCAATATGTAAAATATGTTTTTCAGGCAGTGATGTCTGATTACATTGATTCTGCACTATGTAGTGCTCTTAATGGAGATTTCTGGTTTCCATTTGCTGTAAATTTCTGGTTACCGTTTGCTGCACCATGTGATGAGGCTGTTTCTATGGTCTCTGCTGCATCTCGTCCCCTTGGTATTTTTTTAAAAACTCATTTGGAAGAATTAACTACCTTTTACGTATTTAAAATTTGACTCCATGGAAATCGATGTACAAATAATTTTTATGGTTACAATAAGTAGGTTCCATAACACAATACAAATATCTGTATGTAAATCTTGCCTTGGAGGTAGCTATCTACTGTACATCCCAGTACTTATCCCACTTTCACACCTAATTTTCTTTGTGAATCACACATAAAACTCACATATTCTCTGCTGTGCAATGAAATCATGAATTCTTAGCATGCCCACACATAAGACGTTTCTCTGAGAATAATATTCATAACTGTTTTTTAAGAAAAAAAAAGCCGGGGAAGGTTTTGGTGCACCATTTATTTTTATGATAATTTAAATATGTTAATACTATACCTAAGAGTTTTATATACATACACATTTTGCATAAAGAAGAGCTTTTACTCCTGAGCTTCGGTTTGCAAGGTTGGGAGGGGGAGAGAGAAACCTGTTCAGCGCACCAAAGGCATCTTTGGACACAATATTAAATAATGCCATAAAACTACATTCTCTCCAGACTTTTAACAACTGTCTTGTATTGTATGACAGCTCAAAAACATATATTTCCTTTTGCAAACGAGTGTTTTAAAATTAATCCTCACAAATTTGTGAGAGCATTTAATAAAAGTATATGTGCAGTCAGTGTGCCCCTGGATCCCGGGCTGTGACAAACGGCTTTGTGTGGGGTGGAAGTGCATTTAAATTCCTTTTTTTATTTTTTTGTTCCCTCCATCCTGCTTCTTCCAGTGAAAGCTGCTTACGGCAGACGTTGCCATGTGTTTTTCTTAGTGGCTGTTAATGCCACGACCCTTCTTGAGCATCCGCCATCTGCCTTTGGCCTCGGTGCGTGGGGGTGACGCGTGCTCCCTGCGGGACCCTGCCATCGCCCATCGCACCCTTCTCACGGCCAGAGGCTGTTGGGATCCCTCCAGGGATGTTCCTGGAGGTTTGCACGAGGGAACCCAGATCTGGTCTTTCCTCCTCCCTGCATGCGAGGCGGTTTTGCGCAGTCCAGGGCTGAGGCACAAATCTCTCCTCCGCTGGGGTTGGTGGCAACTCTCACCGGGGGGACAAACCCTCCCTAACCAAAGACCTGAGAACTTGGTCCTTAGCTAACCGCATCCTGAGGGATGCTACAAAAAGTTAAACTTTTGTTGTTTTGCCTTTAAATGCATAAACTCTTTAAAAATAAATAAAAAAATGCAGTACAAGCAGAAGACAAATGCTAACATATAGAAGAGTGTATGGACAAAGTTGTTTAGAAGCATTTTTTTTTTTTCTTTTAATTTAGGATGTGGTTGCTCTTGTCTGGGCCTTTTTAAAGTGGGTACGTGTTACCTTTGGGGAATTTCCTGGAGAAAAACTGTTGAGTGCTATTAACCCTTGGCTGCAATTAGGCATTGCGAACACAGTTCTGGAACATCTTAATTATTGAGCAGACCTGAGCCGACCTTGTGCAGCAGCGGGTCCCTCATGCCTCGAGCGCCCCCGGGAGAGAGGGCGGAGGAGAAGGGAGCACGCTTGCCCCCCACACTTCACCCCACCTGCACGGTGTGAGCGTGCTGGTGGCCGGCATGGGGACCACATCCCTAATTTGGATCCAGACGTGAGGAGAAGGCTGAGAAGTGTTGCATGGAGTTGCAGGTGATGGGCAAGTGTTGGTGTCCCCCAGCCCGGGCTGCGGCCACCGGAGCGGGGTGCAGGGTGAGGGGATGGATTTCACCTACAGGTTACAGGAGCTGCTGTTCTCCCTTTTCAAGCGGAATAAACAACAAGGTGGCTGTTAATATAGAACTGCACAGGATACGGGTGGTATTAGGACATAAAATACCTACATTTTTTCCCAGGATTATTTCCTCAGCAGTGAGAGAAACACCTTTAGGGA
>VZSZ01005497.1:428076-449710 GCA_013398815.1 Ibidorhyncha struthersii
TGCTTAATATTCACTTCCTTCCATCCTTCTTCATCCCATTTGCATGCTGCAATTAAAGAAAGTAGTCTTGTTTGCATAGCGCTTTAAAAATGTTTCTGTCAGCAACAACACTGGGGTTTGAAGAGCCCTGTCTCTCTAAGAGCAGAGCTCACTAATTGCATAAGGGTCACACCATCTGTTGCTAAAGAAGTAAATCTTCAGATGATGAGAAGTTAGGATTTATGGAAAACCTCCTGACAGGGATAGCTCGTGCTTGGGTGTTTGCTTTTTTCAGACGTTTTCAGTTGTTTTCTATTAATTTCCTAAGCTTTGATTTTTTTCTCCTTTTCTTTTCAAAGGGGAAAAAAAGACAAAAAGAAATCCTTACTTAAAACTTGGGAGAGACTTTGCAGAAGAAAGGGCACTGAAGTTGTGTCTTAGAAGCACTGCTCAGGAGATAGTCCATATTAGTCCTGCAGTTCGCCTGCGAACCCCTTCCTATTTTCTTGCCCTTTGTGGTTTGAATTCCCTCAGGAGAAGCTGCAGCTGTGAAGCCGGGGTGTCCTACTGAACGTGTCTCATGTCCTGGGAGGTGCTGCCAAGGCAAGAAGAGGGCGCAGGGCCTCGGCAGGCTCATCTAAGTAATCCAAAAGGCTCAGAGGGGCCTTGTAGGACACGGGTAGCAAGCTTGAGAGACGCAAACTATCTTCTCTGATGACGTTATCTGTCCTCTCTCAAGGGAGAATACTCCCATAACTCACTAATTTAGGTAATTTCTTGGCAAGAGTATCACTTAAGATTGCAATACATTGCTGTGTCATAATAAAATCTGGAGAAAGGATTTTTGTTTGCTCGAAAAAAATAGTATATCCTGAAAATGCAGGTAGCAGCTATGTCACTTAACTCTTGGCTGAGGTTTCAGGGTGACATGGGAAACCAGTACATTTCCTAAATCCAATAGATGTGCTTTATTGTCTGCATTTTACTCCGAGAAGCACCAACGTGCCTTATTATAAAACACATGTTTATGTATAAAAGGAATTCATAGCTTTGAAGTAGACAGGAATTACTTGAACCAGGCCAGTATTTCAGTTTGGTCAAAAGTCTTCAGCAGGGAGTGCAGCCAGTTCAGTTGCTGTGCAGCTCCTCTCTCCTGTAACATTTTGAAATAAGCATCTTCTTTCTGGCCCTGTGCTTTCAGCTGTTTCCTTGCATTAATGGTGAGTTGAGTGTGTGTGAATTTGTATTATTCTGTGCATATCACCTCCAGTCAACCAGGTTCTCTACTGGCTGTGCCAATGATGGTAATTAGTTCACCTTCTCCAGTGACCCAGTGGTAGACACATTTTGGTCACAGCGATAGCCCCGATTTGCTTTCTGCCAAAGATGGCTTGAACGGCAACCGCTTTAACACCTGAGCTTGTCCATGTTTGTGGGAAGTATCTTACTTTCTGCAATAACAAATCTCTTTAAAGTCTCGTGCTATCTAGTAGCAGAAATGTATCTCTCCTGGTGATGCTGAACGAACCAGAAAGATGCAATTTTTTATTTACATCACAGTGAATTTGTGGGCTTGTGGCTGGGGGGGGGGGGAAGCCGTTTGCCAAGAAACTGTTTGTGGAAGCCCAAGGGACAAGAAGAGGTGGTCACGGCTTTGGCTAACTTTTCAGTAGAGCTGAATTCTAGTCAAAATTTTATCTTGGTCAATGTAAAGTAATCTGTGCTGTCTTTTAATCGAGTAAATAAATGGACTTTTGATTGCAGCTTGAATAAATGAATGTGTTTTGTGCATTGACTCAAAAAAATTGGTAGGTCCTTGTTCTAATTAGGCAATTGTCATGTATATAGAGTGTATCCTGCTGGTGTCAACATGATCACACACGTCTCCTGAACCCTGCCCTAAGGCTTCTGTTAGAAATGAGCTTGACCAATCCCACTGATTTGAACAAACCAGGTTTACTGATGACGGGAGATTAAAGTTTGCGATAATTTCAGTAGTAGGAAGCTGAGAGCAAGGCTCAGAGGATTCTGGTTTAGATGCTGACACACAGCCAGCTCGGGAAAGGTTTTTAACTTTTCATTGTCAGCAGAGAAACATTTGCAAGGATTTTTAATATGCCGTCATACAACCTGGGCAATACAAATGTGCGCCCTTTTCAAAAATACTCCTCAATTTTTTCCTGAGAATCACTCACTTGAAAACCAGCTACGAAGAAGGAATATTTAAAGTTGAATTTTTAGCTGGTGTATATGATTTTGTTATATTCATTTTCAGTAAAAGGCAACTGGGAAGTGACACGATGCATAAAAGAACAGTGTGCTAGAAGCTGATGTCTACAGGTATTTAAAAATCACAACTCTCAGATTTTCAGCGAACCGTACAATATTGTTAATCATGGGAAGAAATGAATTAATATATCTGCTTTACATAAACCTTCACTTGTATTGTTGATAACAATAGGTAGAAATCTCACAGCTGAAGCAAACCTTGTTTAAACAAAGAATGTGTCAATTCTGCTGATGTTTTGATTGAAGATGCAAATTTCATTGCAGGAGTAGGTACGGCAGACAAGCAATATGCAGAGATAGTTGAAGTCTGCATGTGATTCCTGCAACTATGTCCCTCTCATAACTACAGCTTATTGTGCAAGGAGAATGGCAAGAGTGGTGGGCTGTAAAATATCTCCATTTTTGTATTGGTGTTCAGGAAACCACTGCTCTTCTGCATCAGGGGAAATGGCAGCACAAATACAGGTGTTCTTAAAAGTATTTGCTGGCTTTGTGCTCGCTCAGTGCACGATTTCAGGATCAGATATCTGTGAAAATTGTGTAGAAGATGATTCTTCGACACCAACTCTGACAACGCCCCCTTCTTGCGGTCTGGCTGGCCCCAGCTGCTTCCCACCACGCTCCCCTGTGTGCCCGTGCTTGGGGTGAAGGAGCTGAAGGGAAGGGCACGGGCAGGAGCACAGGGTGGAAACTCAAGTGACAGCATGTTAAGACATTCAGTTCTGTTTTATTTGTAACTAAAAGTTAGCTGAAACAACCCAGAGCAAATCTTCACTAAAAAAGGACAATCAACACCGTGTTAAAAAAATGTAACCTTCATTTGGAGAACTTTCTCTAGCGTAGGTATTCCAACAGCCTTCGATGCCCCGTTTGATATAAAGCCCATGAAGATTTTCTCTGTTAGACCAAGTGTGTTATAACCCTACATGGAAAGTTTAGACTTTTGCAAAATTTTAACAAGGAAGCTTGCACAGTAACGATCCTGGGGGATATGCTGGCCGGTCTGCATGTGTGGCTTGTGCAAGGCAAAAGAGGAACAGAACAACCATGTCAGGAGTTTCCCCAACTCCACCCTGTTGACTTTGTTCTGAGTATCAGGAACAATGAGAGATTTTTAATTTCCAAAACTTTTCATGATTGTTACCAGTCTCTCCCCCATTTACAAAAGCGCTGTGGAATCTTCAGCACAGAGCTGTTTTCTAACTGCTTTCTCAGTTTGCCCTGGAATTTGACTCATTCATGCTAGAGAAGGCAATTTCAAGATTTCAGGAGGATATGGATGGAGTGAGCTGGATATCCTCCATGGACAATTTAATGTAAACCAGGCTACTGGTGAATGAGCTGTAGACCACCGATGCCTTTCCATATATTAACCTATATTAAAAATGGCTGGAGTAGGTCTGACAAAATGTTTTGCCCACCAAAACCAAAGAAGCAAACCCAGTCTGCTTTGTGGTCTGCTGCTCCCTCCCAAGAACCCTAATAAAAGCCCTCAAGCGAGGCTGGTGTTAAGAGTTAAAATCTTTGTGACACTGGTTCACTGGAAAGCTCCTTAGACACTCCTGATCTGAAAACACGCATCACTTCATTCTTTAGTACAAAAAATAATATTTCAAATTGTACTTTGGACACGATGTCCACTTTTTTGGCTCAACAAACAAGCCAGAAATTGTTTTTAGATTTCCTCCTTGGCACTTGCAAAGTTTTGCCTAAAACCCTTGGAGACTTGCTGAAAGAGATTTATTTATGTGCATTGCAAGGAGCTTGCCAAATAAGTTCAGCTTCATGTTTTTTAATATTTTTCTAAATTTAAAAATTAATAAAAAGAATAAACTTTTGGTTTAGTCATTATTAATTATGAATATTTCCATCTATTCTGCCTTAAATATCAAAGATAAACAAAAGCGAAGATGCTGCTAGGAAGTCAAAAATATGCATGGGGTTTGTAGAGCGTTTTCTATTTTTTTCTGCAGGTGACACTTTCTCCACTTTATCAAAATGTGGAGATCAGCTTGGAGACTTCCTTTTGAAAGAGCTGTTGGCTAACTTGCTTCTATTAACTTTTGAAGTGTTTTTTGGAAGTGTTAGAAGGAAAAAAGTAGTTCTGCTTTAACAAAAAGGACACACTTTATGAACTGTGATGTTTTTCCCTTCAAAGTAGGAGGAAAAATTCCCAGCCTTAAGTAGGAGCAAGACTAGATTTGCCCTCCTTTCCCATGTACGTAGCAGAGCTGAGGTCACTGTAGTTGAAATTAGGGTTTACTTTATTTGTCTTATAAGTAATGAAAAATAATTACTCTTGTTGTTTTGTGGTTTCGGAGCACTGGGATCTACTTCAGAAGTCTGGGACATCCTTTGGTGTACTCATTTTGAGTTTTATATTTGATTTTATCAAGTATTTGATTTAATTAAGAGGTTGGTTAAAACATATACTGTCTGAATCAGTTAGATGTAAATGATAGCATGCTATTTTCCTAGCTGAGCCTGTTTTGCCATCTGTAAGGGGTGATACATATTTATGTCTACTGTGCAAATGAGAGACTGATAATGGCATGGCAATATTAGATACGAGTTTTTGATAGGGATTTTAATATAGCCACTATATCAAAAAGCAAAATTGGAGCACTAGAAAAAGTCTGTAGATATACTACACTATGCTACGTGGATACTGCAATACTGCACCGATGTTGAGCAAACTGTTTATCACTATCATTGTTGGCTAATGTGTGTACAGGGGGTTAAATGAATCAGTGATGGCAAAACCTGGTCCCAGTGTGCTCCCTAGGATTGAGGAGTAGCCCCAGTATCGAACGAAACCTCTAGTAAATTTATTTTAATTGTTTTTAGAATAAAAAATAATTAGAGGAGATGGTGGCAAAAGTTACTTCCCTGGCATTTTTGTTGTCTTTGTAATTATTTCATTTTTAAGGCACAAACCATGTACTCATCGGGGGACCCGATGACCCAAGTTGAGCTTGTGCTCAAATCTTTTACTGTCCTCCACCCTAAGTCTTCAGAGTTGTGTTTTGCCGTTCGCTAGCTCCAGGTTGAAAGCAACTTGTCGACTACTGCGCCTGGGAGTGCGAGCGAGGCAGAGGGAGGGGAAAGGTGTTATTTAAAAATACTTTCCCGGCCCCTTCTCCGAGGCTGCCCCTTTGGTGGGCAGGAGGCAGCTCGCCGCAGGCGGCTGAGGAAAGCAGCAGCTGGACTTTGTTACTGGACTGAGTAGAGTCATAACTGAAAGTAACAGAGAAATAAGGAGGAATAGAAATAATCCTGGCTAAAATACAGCTTAAATAATGTCAGCTATCCCTCTTCAGATCACTGGTGTTTTTTTTCCCTCTGAACTGTTTTGTGGTGGAAAGATATTGAAACAACTGTCTTTTTTTTTTCCTTCTCTACCCCCCCCCCCCTTTTACTATGCAATATAAAAACAAAGAAGTATATTGTATTAATATGAATACGTGCCAGAGAGAGCTTTATAGGGTCATTAATACATTTCTTGGGAGGTCAAAAGACATGAAACCGAAGGGCTTGTGCCTCACAATAAAAGTGAGGCATGTATTGTTGGCCCAGGAAAACATGCCCTGGAGTATAATATTTGTGTATTTAAAAAATTATACTGGCAGAAAAAACGAGGGCAGCTGCAGTGCTTTGGACTGTGCGTAACAGAAGTGACACAGGTGAGGGCTGGAGTTGAGGTTGTAATGGTGGGAAAATTGGGCTTTTGCCCCTTTTTGGTTCTTTATGAGGTAGAAAAAATTGTCTTAACAGTTTAAAAAACATTTTTCTCCTTGCGTGCGTGTGTTTTTTGTTTTTTCTTTAAATACGAGAAACTCTGGTCACCTGTATACTAGGCTCTGGGCGCATGAACAGGATATCCCATGAAAACCCTGGGGAGGGGAAAAAATTAACCACCTAAAGCAAACCCTGAAGTCCAGAAAAATCACATTTAAGGTACAGAATATTATCCGTGTGCCAACCCAGACCGACTCTTTCTCTCTGGGTAGTGTTGGAGTTGGGGTACTTGCCTGGGCCCCTGGGTGGGGATGGAACAGGCAAAGGTGCCCTGGGCTGACGCAAGGGACATGGTGACCTCCAGTCTTTCCTGGGGTTTGTTGGTGCCTTTTAACCCTGCTTTGCTGGCTGGTGCAAGGGCATTTTCCAGGAGGGATTTCTCGAGGAGTGAAAGCTTCTGTCTTTTTTCATAAAAGACTGAGAACAAACTAGGTGGAGACGGAGGTATCCTAAGGAAGAATGGTGATAAACATTTCTTTTTCTCAAGTGAAATAAAAACACAACCAGTGCTTCTCCAAGCTTAATGGCTTTCTCCATTCAAGTCCTTCATCTCCTTAAAACAAACCCCAAACCATCATACTTAAGGCCTTCATAGATGCATAACCCCTGTGCTGGCCAAGTTGAAGCCTACACAGATATTAAGTGCACTTGCAACAGGAAAGTGGACCCCCCCCCCGCTTTTTAACAGCCACGTGGTCATCTTGATGCTACAGAACAAGGAATGAGTATATTACTGTGTTGTCCATGTAGGTTGGCACCGTGGCTGAGCAGAGGGCTGTGGCTAGAGAACCTCATTTCACCATACCAACCACTGCAGGGGCATGAGGCTGCTGTCAATGACTGCACCAGCAAGCCTCTTCCATTGCCAGGAAAAGTTGTAGCTAGTTGTTTGTTTAACACTCTCATGAAGCCTTTCATTATTTTACCACTAATACACTGCAGAAAATAGAGTCATTAGAGTACGGCAGCATTCAAATGTAAACATTTGAATAATTTACACTTCCAGCCAGTGTTAAATAAAAGGTTTCAATCTCTGATGAAAATCTGACAATAAATATTAATTTCTAATTTTCAATAAGTAAACGTTATGACTTCTTAAAAGCCATTTTTTTCCTGAAGTGTAATAGCAATTTTGACACTTGGGCATGTTTGGGATTAAAATTTCCCTCCGGTCAACAGAACCATGAGGAGTCATTATAAAAATTGAAAGCTAGAAATAATTACAAAGAGTACAATTAGTAGCAATTTTGGGGTCTTGATGTACTGCAATCAACAAAAGCAGTGTCTTTTCCGTGAAGTTTTCCTGTGGGATGTGAAAAAAGAAGTGGAGGAAAGGAATTGCTTGCCTGGCTGTGGCCTGAGACTGGAAGGGTGCCAGCACTGAAATAATTTTGTGATAGAGCAGGCAACGGTGGAGTTGTGGGAGTGTCATTTATAGACACAGCTTTGGAAAAGAAGGTGAGATTTGCAGGGGGAGTCAGTACCTGCAAACAGTGGGAGCACCCAGTGTTCCCATGATAGATGTCTCTCGGCTTCCACTACAAACTTTTATTTTCATAGGTTTATGGGTCTGTAGTAAAAATCCACTCAGAATTTACACTTGGTTTACACCAGGTCTCTGTCTACCAAAGTTTATTTTAACAACGTTTTTATGTGACTCTTCTTCAGGCAGCTTCAGTTGAATAAACCCTGATGTGCACTGGTTTCCAATGCTGCCACGGAGTTTTACCACCAGAATGATTTTTGTGGTCAATGAGATCAGGCGGGTCATAATTATAAGCACAGTCTTCCAGTACAATTAATTTATTTTTCTTTAATGTGATTTTAGCATGTTGTTGTTGGACAGCAAGGGTTTCATAAAACGCGGAGATGCGATCACACAGTAAAAGTGTCTACAAGATACTTCATCAGACACCTCCAATGCCTTGCCTTGCTAACCCGGTCCACTGCTTTGTGTCCTGCCGTGGCCACCACTGATATGAAGTAATGGATTTTGGTAATGGTCTTCTTTTTAAATCTTATCCTGGTTACAGTGTCGGAAATGGGCATCCAGCTAGAAGAATGATGTGTAATGCCCCTTCCAGAGTTTGTGATTAGTGATTCTGCTTCTTTGTGATACATAAATGTCCGTACTGGAATATCGCTGCGATGTCAATGCCAGCGATGTTCATTTGCCTGAGTTTCAGGTTGGGCAACACAGAACTTCTTCTCATCTGCTTTGAATTTGTGAGCATTTAATTGATTGTGTGCTTTGAGTCAGAAGCTCTTGATCTGGCTCATCTGTGCTGATCAGTATTTTTTATCCTGCATCACATCTTCTCTTATGTGCTTCCTTCTAAGGTATAATTGTTATATACCAATGTCTTTATGTTTCATTAATAAATAGGTTTCCAGCCCTCCTTTGATTGTTTCTGTCATCATTCTCCGAGCTCCTGGGATTTGCACAGTGCTGTTTTCTTAACACGAAGTAACCAACACTGCAGTCAGCAGTCCAGAACAATCTCCATCATTAATTTGTAGTCTTTAGGATAGTTCCTACAGAAACTTCTGTCTAATGCGACTGTGTGGTCCTGATTAACATCAGTAATCCCTGTGACAGAGCTGTTCAATAACCACTGAACTACTCTATGGGGGAAGGGTAGAGAAAAGAGAAATAAAAAGTAAAATCATTTTTGGATTGTTCATGAGTAAAGACCATCAAACTTTCCACAAAGGATTTAAAACGAAAATAGCGGTACTGTCCAAATCTTCCAAGTTTAATTTTTTCCTGTGCCTAGACTGGGAGGAATGTTGTTCTTTGCATTAGTGGATTTTTACATGGTAATGAGAGAGGAAGGGAGAGGGAGGGGGACCACAAGGGATGGTCAGTTGGAGAAAAACACCTAAGCAGCCCCCTGCCCTTCTCAGCAACCCCGCGCCTGCTCTCCCTCCTGGGAGTGCAGCACTAAGAGTGAGACTTTCATTACTCCCTTTGCACTTTTGTACTATAAAACTTTTTAGAGTGGACTGAAACCTGACACGTTGGAGGGGTCAGATCTGGCTGACTCTTTGGCGGAGAGGATGGGGCTGAGGAAAGTCTCCATCGTGCCAAGGGCCCTTCACACTGCCCAAGTGTGGTCCCCTGTTGGGATACTGCATATCACCATCACTTCTGCTAATTATGAGGGCTTTTGGCAGGAATCTGAGTCAAGGTGATGTCCAAACAGTGACTGTTTCTGCTGGGCCCCGCTGACCGAGGTGGGGCAGAGGGACGGGTCAGGGTGAGGCAATGTGCGGGACTTGTTCCCACACTGCACGTCAGTGTGGCCCAATGCTATGCTTTGGGATGTGGCAGATTGACTTGGGGGAAAAAAAAAGTCCAGAATAATTTGAGACACTTCAGTTTTCAGAAACCACTTCCTACATATATCTATATGTGCATACAGAAATTGTTTTGTGTACATATATGTATCTGCACTTCTGGGAGTGTAAAAGCTGTTATTAGGCTGTCGGAGCCGCCGTTTGGTGATACAGCCATAGGTGTACCACAACCAACTTTGCCTACGTTGGCTTCTGAGGGATGCCCGACCATACTGAGAGAGAGCGCTCTCTGTGTTTGCCTCCCCACAAATGTATGGGAAAGCAGCAAAATGAGACAACTCTTGAACATCCCTTCATGCAGTCTTTACTGCTTTGCCGTGCTCTGGCCCAGAGGAGAGATCCCCAGCACTGTCATCTGTTGTCTGTGGCAGTTGCAGAGTGGAGATAGGCATAAAAAATTGCCTCTTAGCATGAATCAACACTGGATTTATTGCAGAAAATATTTGGCTAAGCCAAGGTACTGCCCAGCACCGTGTCTTATTTTCCCTGTTTTCTGGTCTCTTCTTGACCTTCTGCCTCCTGGCATTGTGGAACTAGAATATACGTTGGGAAGGAAAGATGTGTGAATTGTTTTCCTTTTAGAGCAACTTGCCTTTATTGAGATGCATTTGTTATCCTGGACTCCTGAGAAGCACCTTGCCCTTTTCTTGCTCTATTTTCCATTTCTGTCTCTTCTCCATCCCTAACTTTATTTTCTCTTTATTTTCCTTCTCAGCTTTTCTTTTTCTTTACGTCTTCTTCCTTTCTCTACCCATGCTCATCCTTCTTCTCATCACTCACTTGATTTAAGGTAAGGAGAGCACATGCGAAGAGAATTGCCATGTACAAAAGTTAAAGATATATATGGGATCCTTCATAATGCGGTTCACTCAGGCTGGTGATAGTGAAAAGGTATGTTTTCCCTGAGCTTGCCAGCAGTGTAAACCATTCAATTGATAACATAATACGTTTTTATGGTCTCTGTATAGCGATTTTCCATTTAAGTGTAAGTTAAATTGATGAATTCACATAGAGGCATAGAGGAAAGTTTTTTCTTTTTCTTTTGTAGTATAAATTCTACATGAACACTCTTGCCCTCCATTGTGAGTGGGTTTTCCTCCCAGCCACACATGAAATGTGCCCTTAGGTTCTGTTACAAATAGGTTTACACTGATGTGTATGGCTGCTATAAGCATTATGGTCTTGATCCTGAGCTCATTGAAATCAATGGCCATGTTCCCTTCCCTGCAACAGAGCAAGATCAGAGCCTGCAGGTCGCTCTGAGAATACAAAGACCTCGTGGCTTTGTTTTTGGGTGCTTTTGCATCTGTTTTGTGAATATCAGGCGTTAGCTGGATCTAGTCTAGCTGATATTCTTGTCTTGTGACATACACTTTGGTGCTTGCACAGGCAATTACTTAGGAATTTGTGTTTGTAGGTTATCCAATTACAGAGTTTCTAGTCTTGTTCCTGTTGGCTTGGGAGATCTGTTACTTGAGCTAAGATCTTTTCCCTCCATGAAAACTAAGTGCCACTTTTGCTAGGTGGGTTATAGAAGTGGGGTCTTCCATAGAAATAGGAGTTGTTGCAGGGAATGGCATTTGTTGTTCAGTGGGTAACATATTTTCTCAGTAACTTTGCTGGTTGGAGGCCTGCCTTTCCCATGAAATGTAAAACGTGACCATTTGTGCTCTCTAACAGGATCCAGCGACAGTTTCAAAGTGTCTGGTCACATTTCAATGTGGCTAAGCTATAATTCACCCCTCTAAAATACATTAATCAAATATATTTTCTGCACTCTGTTTCCTAACAAGGACTCACATATTTATTTTCTGTGCCAGCACCGCTATATTTCACATGAATTCTAATATTTCAGTAGTCGGTAAGGAATCCTCATTCGTATGGATTTCAGCTCCACTTGGCTGAAAGGTGCTATTAGCAGTAAGGGGCTGCATGTTTACACAGTACTAGCTAAAATATTGGATTATAATCTTTGCCATGCTTCACGACGAGCTAGCCTTGGCATGTCCATAAGCACAAGTTTGGGACCATCAAATGCAAACTGCCCTGCTCCTGTGAGCCCCGTTTTGGCCTCCAGTTCACAGAAATGTCTAAACACGTGCTTAGGTCCGTTCCGTGCAAGCACATGGTGGATCCATTATTATTCAGAATAGCCTTTAGCAGTTTGTATAATGCGGTTAAAGTTTAGGGCATAGTGAAGTAATGCCCCAAATCTGGATGTTTTCTCAGCAGTGAGTTGAAGCACCACATCTGGCAACATCTGCAGCAGCGGGGCTGGAGCAGGAATGGGGGGGATGGCTCCGGCTGCCCCCCATTCGGCACGCAGGTGGGTTCCTAAGGATGCTGCTTCATTGCCTGGCCCCTCTACCCCTCCAACAGTACTGAATGATGAGTTTTCTTTCTGATAATAGGTGCTAACACGTTCTTAAAAATGAAAGAAAACTCATGAACATTTGTCTCGAGGGGTGTGAAACTTGTGACCCAGCCCCACTTTAACGGCATATTTGCCATATAGGGGTCTCAGGGTTACCTTCCTCGAAACCTTTTGTGCTGCCTCTGTGCCGGAGCCATGCTGGGAAGTGGGTCACTCCTTTGTTTTTAGAGTGAGAACTGAGCTTTGCAGCCTCTTCGGCATACCAATAAACCTAGCGACAATAAAAAGGAACAGTGTTCATTATACTGCTGTGTGGGGAGTTTCTTTAAGAGTCGGGCCCTAAATGGTTTTTAATCCCAGGATGCACTGATTGTGATAATGTGGAGAGGCAAACCAAGCATCAGTTATAAAATCATTGCAAATATGAGCGGAATAAAAAACGGTCAAAAGGATCTTGTTACAATTTCTGCTTATTCCACAAGGGTTTAAGGAAAGTAAAATAGGCAATGATTTTGTTTGGGACTTGTTTATGAAAGATTACTTTTTGTATAGGTAAGTCAAAAGGTTAAGGAAGTAAACAGAATTTAAATACAGTCAGTTTTAGTAATTTTTTCTGTTGTTTGCCTTAACTGCTTCCTAACATCATAAAAAAGCCTGCAGCACTCAGGTTAAAAGAAAAAAAAAACCTCAAGCCAACAACAAAAACCCGCACCAAGCCAGCTTAGAGAAGTAAAAGCTGTAAAATGTAAGATATGGCGCACCTATAAAATATAATTTTGCTTTTCAGCCTGCAAAAGTGCTGTAGATCTAAAATTACAATAAATCTCCAAATGTCCAGCATTGATTACTTCAAGCTTGTGGCTTTAATGGACAACAGAGCAGCACATTATGATGCCATGATTAAGGAATTGTGGAAAAGAGTGAGAGTGATTTTGGACTTTATTTTGGCACCTTGCAGAGCTCAACGTTACCACAATTATTGGTTTTCTGAAATATGTCCCTATGCATTATTCTGATCAGATTACTTGCATTGCACAATCCTCTGGTGAATAACAGGACAATAGCACAAAATAAATCTCTCTCTGAAATTTAATCTCCATGTCTGTAGACTGGCAAGAAGAACATCCACATCCCTCTGATAAGAAGTTGTATATTTTCCTGAACGGTGGTATATTTTTGTTTTATAATTGTCCTTAATGTAAATTCCCAAGCAAGAAAGCAGTGATGTCAAAGATCTTCGAGGAAAGAAGGTTTGAAATATGGGTAAAGTGTTCCCATAAGCTCAGCATGAAGAAACCCTAATTTTCTTAGTAAACTACAGGGGCGGGTGAATTCGGTGGCTTACAGAAATCATTAACCTTTCCCCTATTATTGGTTCTCAGTGTAATTTGTTTGATAATCTTCTTCCTCGGTGAATAGTAGTCCAGCTTATCAGCTAATAAAATATCCTCTCGTACTTCTGCAATGTTTAGCACGTTGTGACTATGATACAGCTGACAGCAAAGCAAAATTACCTGCTCTTTTTGAGGTACACTTGAGCCAGGGATTGGAAAGAAGCCTGTATTTATGGGCTGAAGGGCGAGCATGTGTTTATTATTGCTCATCCGCTGAGCTCCGTGGACAAGCTAGAGAATAATTGTTATATTAAGAAAGCGGAAAATATTCTGAGTTTTAAGCCTTCGGCTTTCCCTTGCATGGGTTTGGAAATAAACCTCTAGAAATGTGCAGGTGCTTAGTAATCCTTGAGACACCCATTTAACAGCCTTCAACGTGCATCAAGTCCAATACATTTATATAAATACATGAAGGGTCGCGTTTTTATAACCAGTGGCTGGTCTCGGATGGGCGTTTGTGGCCGCAAAACGTAGGTGTGAATTCTGCCCGGGCAAATTCCCCGCGAACTCACCGGGTACCCTGAAAGCTGCGGTTTGCGGCGCCGGGGTGGTTAGCGTCGCTCCACAGCTGCTGGAGCCGCCCGCGCGAGGTGCCGAGTTCCCTGTCAGGCTGGCGTACCGTCTCCTCTTGGCTGTGAATCTCTCCCCCAGGCAGCACGAGCTCCCTCCCAGCTCCCGAAGCAGGCGCGTGCAGCATGCAAAAACATCATTAGCAGGCGGTGGCAGAGCCTGGGTGGCACAGTGGGGCACTGCGTTAGCCTTTCACCTCTGCAGAGCCGGGTACAAGCCGAGGCTCAATTCACAAGTGAAAATTGGATTCGGGAACTTCATTTTATCGTCTGTGCCTTTCCATCATGAAAACTGCTATGCAGGTGGGCACGACTGCCAATTCGGCTCAGAAACGCTCCAGGGCTGGGGTGGAGCACTGGACTTTGCCAGCTGAGATGAAGATGTATTGGCAGAGGGATGGGTGGAAGTTCACCCGGCAACTGCTTACATGATCCTGGCTTTGTTCCTGCTCTGCTATCCATCCTGGTACTTTCAGCTGTGGAATAAACCCAACTGGAAGAAAAGTTGGCTTTTCTGTACCGTGTGCTGGTTTCACACAGAAATTACAGGAAAGATTATTGAATTTGTGTGTGTTGCTCCACACTCAAGAACAAAATACGTGTTCTGTTTGAACAGAGATCATTAGGACCTCGAAACTGGCACGGCTCCGAGGAAGCACTACCCAACAGTACCATGTTGGTTTGTGTCTGGTGGAGTCTTGGCCTTTGTGTTATATGTGGCATGTGTCTGTACATAGCGAATAGCCCCCCTTTCTGTGCCATTTGGGCATAGGTGAGCTGCTGCGCGTTGTGCCCCAGGAGCTCTGTGAAGGGTGATGTGGAGCACTGTGAGTGCTGCTGCTGAGAGCATTCCTGCCACATCTGGAGAGGTTGGAGCAGCTGCCAGAGGCACTTCTTGGGTGACTTTGCTGTGATTTAACATTCCCCAAAACCAGAGAGCTAAAAGCTGCCTGCCCTTAGTTCTTCTACTGACCTAGTGTGGGTTCAGAGATTAATCTGATCCATAATTTGTCTCTCATCTGTGGCTGGAGCAAGATGTTCTCTCTGGCACACAGAGTTTCCTCTCTATGTCTTTCTCATTCCTCCAAGTTGATTTTTTTCCTCTCTGTCTCTGCTCTACTTTATTTCCAACAACTGTATTTTCATCAGTTTTCAAATTTCACTGGTCAAGAGTACTGTAAAATACCATTTCGAAATAGTTTTGCTTACACTATCTTAAAGCTTCCAATTAAAAGTCTGGATAGTATTTTTCAAGCTTGTTGAACTCTGCATAGTTTATTGTTAATTATCATGGACTCTACCCAGAACTGATCAAGGCTTCTCTTCACTGGACTCTCTCCGGTATGTCCATGTCTCCCTTGCACTGAGGAGCCCAGAATAGGACAGAGCACTACAGCTTTGGCTTTACCAGTGCTGAGCTGAGGATGTCCCTCCCCATGGCAGGGGGGTTGGACTAGATGACCTTTAAAGGTCCCTTCCAAGCCAAACAATTCTACGATTCTATGATTCTATGATTCCTCCTCCCTTCTCTCTCTTCTCTCCCCCCTCTCTCTTTTCCCAGTGCAGTGATTTAGGCTCTTTCCAGACTTTAGCGCAGCTGCACATGCAGCAATGCTGCTCCACAGCTGGAGTGGCTGTGCCTGTCCCCAGGCATGTCTGCACGGTGCCAGCTCTCCAGATTCACCTGCACCCACAGGGTACCACGTAGCGCTGCCTTACATGAAATGGCTCACCACTGTCAGTCTTCATTCTAGTGTGCATTTGAGACTGGAAGAGCTCAATATCTGAACTGTTTTCTCAATGTCATTTCTTACATATGGTGCTGTGAAGAGGCAATGATGAAGAAGAGGGGCGATGGTGCTCAATTTTACGTCTTCCAGGAGTGCTAATGGTGCCAGCCAGAGCAACCACCTCCTTATTCTCTGACTCTTCCGGCCTGGAAAGGTACCAGCTGGTGATATTTTTCCATATGCAGTGCAAACAGCCTGGCATTTGTATAGATCAAATCCCGCTCCTTTTAAAGTTAATGGTGGGTTTGCTCTGGCTTTTAGTGAATGGTTTTGATGGTTTTATACGGACCAGGTGAGGATGTTAAAGCAGTTGGTGGTGCTATGTGAGCTTCAGTGATACCTGGATTTGTCCAGGATCCACATTCACTTCATCTGTTCCAGCGTTGCAGAGGTTTACATGCTACCGGCGTGTGGGAAAGCATCCAGGCATCTCACTGTCCTTGCAGAGTGGAAAATCTGCCTCATTTGTTCTGAAGAATAACATTTATCCTGGAGAATAACATTTAGCTGTAGCTAACACAGGTTTGTTATCAAAGATTCGGAGAGAATGGTTTTAATCAATTGAGTTTAAAACACAAAACAGAGGAGGACTTTCATATTAGGAAACTACAAGTTTTGTAAAGTTAGCAAAGGTGTCGTAGAGTGAAATAATGATGCTGCTTAAGCCGATGGTAAATCATTCATTCACCTCAATAGGATAGAATTTCAGATGCTAAATTTCTAAGAGGAATGAAATATTTTAAGTAAATGTATCAGCATATTGCAATACACATGATCTGACCATTGCTTGTCGTGTTGTTTTAGGGTATTTTTTTGTTCATGCAATTGAAAAATATTTAATAGATATTATTTATAATTATATTTTGGTTTGTCTTAGAAATAAGCCTTCAATGAAGGAAAGTAATATGTGTTCCTTCAAATCATTTTAGTACTTTATAATGGTAGTTTACTGGTCATCAAAGAAGGAATCGAATTCCAGAACCAGAGGGAAAATGTCTAGCAAAAGTATGTGTTTGAATTTCAGTAATTTGCAGCGCTTAGCATTAATTTTACTTAACAACAGCTTGACTTCTGTGACTAGTTCACTGGCAAATATTCAAATCACAGAGAACTCTGTGCTTAGTTTTGTCATAATTTCCAATTAAATATGTTTTATAGCACTTAAGTTATTCAAGGTTCTTTATTAATCTAATTTTCTAAAATACCCAAAGTGGTCTGAAACTTAGAAATTCCCAGCAAAGATTTTAGTAGAAATATTTTATAATTTCCCAAAATTAAATAGACAAAGCTGATGCTTTAAAAAAAATCAGCTCAGGGAAATTAAACAGTTTTTTAAGATCTTAATTTCCAAAGTCTTGAGAAGCTTGTATACTTTACTCAAGAATTAGGTAATTCTACAGCAAAAGTCACCTAGACTTTATATATGGGTGCAGGCAGTGGAACAGTCTTGAAAATGTTTGAACATGGTGAGAGTCAACATCCGTCTGTGAAATGCAAGCAATGAGGTTGGTGTGCCTGAATGAGGAGGAGAAGCCCTTCAGGAGAGCTTCCTGGTGGGTGTCCTCTGCCCCCTTGTCTCAGCAGCTACTACCAAAATGCCTGTTTTGTCTAACTCTACACTCAGAGTTTTGTGCAAGATGTATGTCATAAGTTCTTAAATATTTCTTTTGCGCCCCCCCCCAAAAAAAAGTCACGAGTAATTTAGCAGCAATGCAGAAGCAGTAGTCTTNTATGGGACATTTCTTTCCAGGCATGGTTGTAGAGATGGAAAGAAGGAATTAGAGCAGGTTGTCTCCTTTTAAAGATGGCTTGATGTAAAGAGACCAGATTTAATAGATATTCATTGGTCGAATATGTCAAAAAGGTTGCTTAAATGCAAGGGCAATGGTTGGTTGGTTGGCTGGTTGTGATACTCATTGTAATTATGTTTTAAGGCAAAGTAACAGTTGAAAGTTTTGCATTTTGGACTCAGGAGAATGAACTTACCAGCCAGACTCCTCTGACATTTGAGTATTCATCCACTCGTTGCTTCACTCTTCTGGACTTTCTGTGCATCTATAAATTCACAAAGGCCAAGCCGCGAGAGGTGTGCCAAGGCAGCTTGGGGATACATGTCCTCGTTATTGCTTCCAACGTTTGCTAGGGACATTTCATGCAGGCAGTCAGAAAGGGGACACTGGCCATGAGCAGGATGAAAGACCACACGCAGTGACCCAGGTGGGTTGTTGTGGCTATGGGGGCACAAAGGAGCTGCCTGTGGATGGCATTCGATAGTCTACATCTCCTCTGAAGGCAGGTAGGGGGCTTAGTGGAAAACCTGGAGCTGTGACAGCCTTGGCCACAGCCCAGCTGAAGCCCTCGAGATGGCTGAGTTCAGCAACTGGAGATCAAACCTGCAAACGTGGAGCTGCTCTTGTGCCAAAACACACCTCACCGTCAACCCAGTGTGGCTCAGAGCCGAGGTCACAGTGAATCCCGGCTGTCCATGGCTGCGTGCCATGGGGCTGACGTGAGAACACTGCCAGGGATCTTTGGTGCTGGTAATCACACTGCAAGGTCAGGTAGTTAGCTGGCTTTGGTCTTCTACATCGTTTAGAAAAACTTGGTAAGTGCATTATTGTTGTGGTTTAGAAAGAAGCAAAGTTACTGAACAAAATTGGTCCTGTTTTTACCTCAAACCAGGACAATTATGTAAATCCAAAATAAAGAAACTATCAAGTAATCCGCAGATACCAATTCCCCCATCATTTGGTCATATTTTCATAGAATTATAGAATCATAGAATCATCTAGGTTGGAAAGGACATGTAAAAACATCGAGTCCAACCATCAGCCTAACATTGCCAAACCCACCACTAACCCATGTCCCTCAGCACGACGTCTGCCCAGCTTTTAAATCCCTCCAGGGATGATGACTCCACCACTGCCCTGGGCAGCCTGTTCCGATGCTTGATAACCCTTTCTGTGAAGAAAGTTTTCCTAATATCCAATCTAAACCTACCCTGGTGCAACAAGAGGCCATTTCCTCATGTCCTGTCAATTGTTACTTGGGAGAAGAGACCTGCCCCCGCCTCATTACAACCTCTTTTTTACTCTCCATTTCATCAGAGGAGAAAAAGAGGAAAACCTGGGGTGGTTTAGCAGTAGTCAAGCATCAAACCAACAACAAACTTGGCTCACATTTTGGCTGTCCATTGAGTGCTCCATCACCTTGGCTGTGCTGATTTCTCCAGCTTTATATTGCTAGTTCTGCACTCCTCTGCCCTGTCTTTGCCGAGGCAGGACGCGAATGTCTGGTTGTTATTTGAGAAAACCTACCGTGCAAAATGAGATCGTTCTGTGTTTCCTCAAATGTTTACGTTTGGCAGCTAGTTCGTTCCTTGTCCCTGAGTTTTAGTTAGTCATTGAGAAGTGATGAGCTCATCGGAAGTAACCAGGGCTTGTTTCTGCGCAGCGCTGCCCACCCAGCATCCCTTTGTGCTACCAAAGGTGGCAAAACATTCCTAACGTTTTTTTTTTCCTGTAAACACGTCCGAAAGGGGGGAAAAAAAAGAACAATGCGATGCGGCAGCGAGCGGTGCGTCCACCCAGACAGTTTAACCCTTGGGTCAGCGTGTTTGTATTTCACTTATTGGATTGTTAATAGATTTTCTTCATTTGTGCGAGACATTGTGAATGATGTGCTGAGGCCTTTCTATTACTTCACCGCCGGCGCCCGTGGTCCACCTGTAAGAAGATAGCGTTAAAAGCTGCTGGAGTTTCTACCTCTTGACAACATCCCAGCTGTAGACTAGCAATAGCAATCCTCCCGTGGCAGTTTTAATTATCGGCCCCGGCGATACCATCAGTAAGTGTGTAATTACGTGTCACTTTCCTGGCTGTTGGGTATGAAAAGTGGAACCAGTGAGATGATGATCGTTGAAGCTGTAGACTCATATTTAAACAATTCAAAATGTGTAACTGGCAGTGTCATTAAACAGAGAGAGTCTGACCCCAGCTGTCAGTTACTTTTCCTTATGCAGATTTTTTTTCATGCTGTCTGTCAAAAGAGCTCCATGGGCTGAGATGGGACAGAAGAGGCAGCGTAATGCAGAAGTGCTGCTCTCCTCCACTCCCACCGAGGTGGTCTTTTACCCTAAATAAATACTGCTGGAGAGATTGTAAATAAACGGCCGACCACGCAGGAAATTATATAGACTTTGGCCATGAATAAACAAAGGGAAACTATCACACAGATATTTGAACCTTCAAAAAATATGAATAAAATCTTACTCATTACCCTGAACTTAAAGAACAAGGCTTATGGTAATTTGAGGGATTCATTACTGAAGGATAAAAATGGAATCATTTTCATTTCTCCGTTTCCACCAAAAAATTTTTGAAGCCATGGCAGATAAATGAATAACCTGAAGGTTATTATTATTATTTAAATGCATATATGTGCACACACTCATATATATACTTATATACATGAGGGAGACACACTCCCCCCCACACACATCTACACGAGCAATAACATTTTTTGAATATTGGTTTCAAAAAATATTTTGATACGAATCACTTTCACTTGAACTTCAAAGTCAACAGATATTTAAAGTGTGCAAAGTACTAGAAACTTGTCACCTGGCCAATATATGCTAAACAGATGGAAAAAATAAATATATGTGCATAGGAGTAGGCAAGTAAATGCAAATAGAGTCAGAAATTTTTAAAATGACAACTCTTCGCCAACTGAAGACAGGCACACTTTTTTGAGAATTTGAAAAGTACTGGAATTCCAAGAGTTAATTCTGGAAACACAAGCAAACAAATGAAACAGTACATAAGAAAAAAATAAATAAAAAATGGAGGTTAAATAAACATTAATCTGCAAAGAGAGAGAAAAATGTTTCTTTAATTTTTAAAATGTTTGCATTTCTCATAACAAAGCTAAGTTACAGTTCTAAACAAATAACATTATCACATACCCACAAGACACCTTAATTTAAAGCTTTGGAGTTCACGTTGACTCCGTCAGCAGCAGTGGAACAACAGAGACACACTGGACGCTCAGCCTTTGAAAAGGAACTGCATCACACCTATGCTTGCAGATTTTAAGGAGAAATATATTCATATTGTGTGTGTGTGTGTTTCTCTACATATCTGTATATAAAAGCTTTGCATATATTTCTTGTTTCAAAGACAATGCTACAGCCAGCGCATACAGTAGTGTAGGCTGTATTAATTGCAGCAGTACTTTCATACTTGAAAGTAATAAATAGGCACATATTAAATCCTCTAAGGATTAATTTGTATTTTATCAGCTGTGAAAAGGGCAATTTTTTACATATCCAGACTTAAGAGGTAGCCCTATTAGACCTTCATTGGAAAACAAATTCTGCATATATTTTGTACCAGGGCTTTTTATATTCTTTCTTTTTCTCCCTTTTCTCTTTTTCCTGCCTTTTTAAAAGCATTCCTTGTAGCTAGTGGTTATGCAATTTAATGTTGAGGAGGAAATGAGATGTGTTGTGGACAGACAAACACGGCTTTGTAAAACTCTGCCTCCTGTATATTTGCATGAGCAGTTAAGAGAAAGCCCAATAGAAAATGCTGCGCTGTAATGTGTTAAGTGTCGCACTTTTCTGTGGCATTTCAAATATACAGTGCTTAAGGTCATTCAGTTTTGATGCACACATATTAATATCATTGCAGACACCTTTATAGTTACATTTGCAAATTATTTGCTGCTGCCACTAATGAATCGTTGCAGGGGAGCCCTCCCAGACGCGGTGCCGTAGCAGGCGGTTGTGAGGAGCCAGTTTTTGCATGCCAAATAGCCATTTTTCTTTGTCTTTCATGGAGTCATCTGTAGGGTTGGGTATTTTCAAGTTCTGTTTCTGTCCTACTTGCACGGTAGCTGCAGGCGATCTGCATCACAGGGAGGAGGCAGTCCCTTGGGGAGGGCCCACTTTTCTGCATTTAGTTGGTTGCTTTGAAAGCAAAGGATGCTAAAAAAATTAGCTCTCTTTTAGGAGAGTTGGATGACTTGTGCACAACAAACGGATTCATAGTTGAAGGCTTCTGTGGTTTTGGGGTTTTC
>VZSZ01005497.1:456969-531610 GCA_013398815.1 Ibidorhyncha struthersii
GCCCCCGGGGTCTGCGCCCCGGCTGCCTCCCTCTCCCAGACAGCAATGAGCTGGTTGATGCAGGAGCATCCCCTGCCGACCAGCGCCGGGCAATAATTGCCTCCGCCAAGGACCCGGAATTAACCCTGACTGTAGAAACACCGAGCTTGGCCAAGGCTGGTGCCCAACACAGGGCTCTTGGCCCCGCGTAGCTCACAGGTTGTGATTGGGTTCACCTTACAAACCCCATAGTCTGCGTTCCCCCCAAAACGTTTGGGTCTCGTCCTCTTGCCTGGCGTCGGGGCACGTGTTCCTGCCGGTGGTGATGGGGGTCGGAGCAGAGCCAGCGCTTTGGAGGTGAAAGGCTTTGCATCCCCCTGCCCTCTCCCACAGCCGTTCTTTCTCACACAGAATATTTTAAGTTTAGGACTTCAAATATTTCTATTAATAAATTACTATGCATCATGTCAAATTAGCATTGCCATTACTAAAAGATTAATAGCGACAATGCGTTGTGGCACTCCATTGCTTCAGGGTAATTTTCTTTTGTTCATGCTTTGGCATAATATTGTACAGCAGAGTGGCAGAACTGCGGAGCATAAATTTAGCCACAGCCCCTCAGCAGAAGAGGTAATCCTAATCACAGCAGAGGGTTAGCAATTAGCTCCCGCTGCCGCTCCGCGACGAGCACGCTGCAACCTTCTGTGAAGGTTGCCATCAAACTGGGATGCATCAGGACTAATGCCGACCAATATCCCTCACACTTCGCAGATAACAAGATAGATCCCGACGTTTATATGTTTTTATTTACTAAGTGCTCGGGAGGAATAAACAACGATAATTTGCATGTGAAGCCTCTTTATTTTAGACCGTGAATAATTGGTGGGTTAGAGATGGTGTATACACTTAAGTGTACATCACGCCAGCTGCAATCTTCCCTTTCATAAATTCCGCATCCTAACTGGAGTTTACAAGGGAAGGAATTACTCTCATGCTCATGTCCCTTTCCATTGCGCTTGTAAAAAGGAGTAACTTTTTTTCCCTTCTGCCTCCTCGGGCAGGGACACGACAACAAAGCAATTAAGCAACGTGTCTTAGTGGATGCAATTTAAAATAAAGGGTGGGAGTATATCATGTGGCCACATTTTATCTAAAAGATATACACGAGGATTTCGTACCTGCACTTTAATGACGGGCAGGGAGAGAAAAAGCATCTAAATCTCATTTTGAGACACAAGCTTTTTTATTTTTTACTGTTTTAACAAATGACTTTCACAAGTGAAATTATTACGTTATCATCTATTTGACTTCATGCTGGAGATATCTAGGAAAATATCTCCGTGATGGCTCTCTTTCTTGCTTAAATATCAAGTATTGGTATTTTTAATGTTTTTGTAAACATTATATATTTTAATACTTGAGAAAATGTATCTCATAAATAAGCTTTATTATCTGTCAAAAAGGATGAAAATATAACTTTACATTTCTGTTTTAAAGTAATTTTAGTGCCTATTAGCTATAAAGTAACAGTTATATATAATTTAGAGTATGTAGTCACTCGAAACAACTTGACATTTTCACACAAACACAGAACCTTAATAATAGTCTTGGGATTTCATTGGAAGTATACACCACTACAGGATATTAAAATAACTTATGGTGCACTGTAATTCTTGTTTTGTATTTGTCCAAGTAGTTTTGAAGCATGCTATAAAGTAGAAAAATAAAAACCTAAGCTCCAAAGTCAGCTAAGCTGCATTCTTAAAGTTATAGCAGTCTTTTCATGCTAAGTATGATTAAACCAGCTGACATTTCTAGTTGTCATCTTTCTCTTCTTCCTTCCTATTAATATGCTATGCTGAAAATGTAAATGCTCTGCGTACTGCATTTTTTATTTAAAGCCCTTGCAATTGTTTGCTTAAAATAATGATGCTGATTGTATGCATTCAGGCATCATAATAATAGCATGAAAACGGTAATTTACTTGTTGATCTTAGAGTAAACTCCAGATTTGTGCAATGAAATACTTTGCCACACTCATACACAGTTGAATGCTGCTGCCTTGAACTCAGATAGCTCCAAAAGTCCAAAGACACATCAACCTATTGTTCTGCATCCAAGGCAAAATTGAAACCATGAGGGCAAGGGTTGGAGGTTCACCAGTTTGACTGGTTATTTCTTGAAATGATGTGGAAAGAAAAAAACATTCAAAGTCTTTCATAGATTTTTTTTTTTAATAACCTTACAGACTTTATTGTGATTAAAATTTGTCCAAGATATAACTCGTTCTTTTAATTGTAATTGAAGTGGCATGTGGGTAGGGATTAGGTGAGTGTGCAGATGTGCACAAAAATTAATATGAACTTGGAGGAACAGCCTCGTCGCCATAAAAGGGCCGACCAAATGTTCACAGATGGAATTTGAGTGGACCCTTATTGAATAAGCTAGTAGGGCCCACTTGGGTCATTTCTGCATCAATCCCGTGTAGTCTATTTGGAAAAGGCTCATTCCAGGCCTTTTCTACAATAATTATTCTCATGCCTGATCCATTAATTTTTTAATTTGCATTAGGGTTGCTCGGTGACAGCATCATCACTATCAACAAGAAAAGAATTTAAAATGCAGCTCGAAGAAGATTGTGTGTGACTACACTGATATTTTTAACCTTCCCTACTATGACATGGTTAGACACAGAAATTAAACGTATTAGTATTGTAGTCAAATGGAATCCAGAAAATCTTGCATATAACTAAAGAAAGGTCTTGCTCTGTCAAGAAACTTTCAAAATGCTGGTGATCATTAGGGAATTTGAAATAAGGTGAGAATCTGGTGATACAAAAGAAAATAACATTAGAATACTACTGCACATTACCAATGTTTCTTCCTTTCCCTACTTTCCCACCCCATTGTTTATCTCATTCTTATTTTGTTGAACTGTGGATTTTCCCAAATTGCCTATGAACAACAACCCAGTCCATAAGTTTTTCTCTTTATACCATTCTTCCCAGGAGTCCCACTGAGTCTGTACCCAGCAGAAGACAGCAGAAATGAAATTAAACTGAGAAATACGGAAATATTCCTAACAACACAGTAAAGCTGACAAAAGACTAATTGCAACATAACAGGTTTTAAACAATACGTCGGGGTATAGAAGCACCTGTTATGTGGATTAAGGATGGATGTTGTTATCATGCTTGACTATAGTCAGGGAAAATTAAGGAACTCTTGAGCCTCCCTGTACTGCACCGGGCTCCCACCACCGGAACCGTGTTTTGTAGAGGTGCATGGGTCACCCTTTCCCATGAAAAGGTAATGGAGGGCTCAGAAGTCTCAGGGTTTTTGCCAAAGGATTTGTTTCCTCCATGGTCTACCACAACTCTTCTTTGGCCTGACCATGAACGTTTCATCTCTGCCATGACAGACTTGTCATCGAGAGCTTTCTGAGCTTCGTAGGGCTTCAATGAGTCAGTGCATGGAATAAAAGCAAACAGAAACTGCACTGGAGTTCCTGTCGGTCCATGTAAATCCTTGTTTGGGATTTTCAAAGTCAGGTTGGTGCTGCTTTGTCTCTGCTGCCATGTAGGTTTTATTACTGAATCAGTCGTCATTTCTTTCTTCAGCAGATTAGAGCTGGAGCCCTTTATCTCAAATTTTCTTCTTGCTAGAATATGTTAGTTTGAATAAAATACAGTTGTGGTCCAGAGCAATTCTGATATGGAGCTTGGTTTTGCAAACCTGAAACATGGACTCTGGCCCATTTCTAGTTCTGTAGGAGTTAATCTTACTGAAACATGTTTCCTTAAATTGAAAGTGTCTGGTCAAATAGACGGGAAGTCTGGCTAATAATAATGTATATATTTGGTAGGTATACAGTGCTGTTTGTTTTGAAACATCACCAAAGAATCCTGCAAACTACTTTATATCTAGGAGTCATTTCACCAACCCCTGAGGTGGGAGCCAGCCGTGGTTCAGCCTGGTGGAGCCACACAACAGAACCACTTCGGAGAAGAAATGAAGCGGGTTTCTGGAACCTATTGAAACTACCTGGAAGGTTTGGAGGAGCAGAAGGTCTGTGCCTTCCCAGGCACGTGGTGCCAGGGAACTGTCCCCCTCTGTTGTGTGAAATGGGTGTGGGCACCTCCAAGGCAGCAGCCCAGGGCATGGCATTGGCACACGGGCATGGTGTTGCCAGCCAGCGCCGCTCCAGAGAGAGAGAGAAGACGTTCCTACTATACCAAAAACATGATTTACTGAAATGCTTTATATTTTCTTACTGATCTTTCTATCCAGACTCATTATACCAAATCTTATAAAGACATCCAGTCCCTCCCTGCTTTCTTTGTGATCTTCTCTTTCTCCTTAACCTCTGTTTCCACACCATCTCCCTTCCTCTGCTGATGTCCTTGCAACAGCCTTCTCTGTATTAGAGATGAAAAGTATGAGTATGAGTAGTGAATGAATGAAGTACGTCAGGTTATGGGTGAGACAAGGGAGGGGAGACAACAGGACGTGTGGTTGTGTCTCTCAAACAGATGCTGGAGAAGAGGTTGTGTAGAAGAATGGACTGTGAGAAGGCCACAGCTGAGGATTAATAGTTGCCTGAAGTAAATGGCTAAAGATCCTTCCTATTAAATTTCATTGCCTTGATTTCAATGTTATTGTGCAAATGTCTTTCAGCTGAGTTCGGTAAAGTTAGCATTGAGTTATATTTCTGAGAGCAGGATTCAGCGCCATGTTTCAGGCAGAGTTTCTGTGTCCTCTTGTGTGCTTCTCTTCTGTAAGAATAGAACAGAACTTGATGCAAGAGACCGTACGGATATTTTGTCTCAGCAGTGAGCTTTCTTTCATTGCAGTAATAAAGCCGATGGCGAATTCACTGTACACAGCTGTGTGCACCTTTGCCATCACATACCCTGGGTAACAGTATGTTGTTATGTGGTTTTGGTAGCAACGTAAGATTTTGGCAAGAAGAATGACCATTATTTTAAAAGTACCCACCTTTTTTTTTTTTTCATGTAATTTGTAGATTTAGAAGTAGAATTAGATTTATTTAAGAAGAAGAAACTTTGTTGACAGCAATACTAGTTGTTTGCTTCAGACTGGGAGGTTCAGTTAATCAGGGCAACTTGAGAATACCAGATAAAAGTTGGAAGAACAGAAAGAGGAATCTATACGACATTGCAACAATTTACCTCTCTGAAAATCAGAAATTTCCCATTTGCTATTGCAGGGCAAAAGAGATGGACACTTCTCTTTCTTCCTCCCTAGGATAACTTTATTTTCCCTTGCTAATCTTTCACTGCTGGTGTGGAGGGAGGAGAGGCATTTGTGTTATTGAGAACTGGGTTGGATTTTTGAAGCTCCAGGTGTTTGGTATAGCCCACAAAACTCTATGGGAGATACAAGTACCCAGTATTTCTGAAACAGCAGCTCCTGGTTGCATTTCATAGGGAATGTGTAGTAATATTATCTATTAAAGTTCATATTCTGGTACCGTAACTCAGATTGACTGGTACCGTACTATAGAGGTAGTATCATAAATAGCAATCTGTCTGGTGAAATCTGGATGCAACTCAGTACTGATTTTTTCTTTTGCTTTGCTTCACTCCTTTTCTTTACTTCATGCCTTTTTTTATAGCTTATAGTTGAGGTTTTATGGTATTGTTGGGCATTTTTACATGCTCAAATATGTGGAAATTTATAAATAAATAAAGCAATTCTGGAATTGAAAAGCACGATAATATGAATCACCTGGCTGTGAAAAAGGTAAGTAATCAAAAACTTGTTTTGCCTCTATCTGTCTGGGGTATAATTTCAAAATGTTTAAAAAACATTCTTTTTTTTTTATTTTTTTATTTTTTTTTAAACTGGGTCTCATCTAAATAGCTGAGCGGGAGAGAAAAGCATTAGAGTATTGATCAAATAAATAGGCACAAGGAATAGAAAATTAAAGTGCCGAATGTCAGCAGGAGTGTGATAAGAGAGCCCATGTCTCTGTAGCTAAGGTTTTGTAGCTCCTAAAGGCAGCAGGTAGATAAAGGCGCGCATGGAACCAGGAGGAGTTCCCTGTGGGACTGCAGATGACATTGTAACAGATGACTCCAGATGACAATGTAAGAAGAGGAATGGAAAGAAATTATATTAACAAACTGTAGTCGATGGTTATAATAAGATTTGAACTGCTGAATAACCGAACCTGAAAGACCAACATATTTTTCAAGATGGTTTAGAAGGATCCCACGATTGAGTATGTCAAAAGCTGCAATTATGTCAAGAAGTATTACATAGGATGGATTCCCAACATCACATACAATAAGTGTATTATTACAAATCCTGATGAGCAGAGATTCACCGATTCACTGCTGCTGAAAAAAAAAAAACAACAAAACAAAACCGCAGTGAAACTTTTGTAATAAATTATATCCTTAAAATGCGTCTTATGACTCTCTCTCTTTTCTAATACTGAGAGAAGAAATAGATTTAAATCTGCTTTACTGATTACTGGAATATACGGGGATTAAAAAAATCCATTTAATACAGTTATATTTTTAGAGTTTTAGATAGTCAGACTGGATAATAATACCTTTATGATATTTTCAATATGTGAACCTAGCAGAGGAAGTATTTTCTCAGGAAACTACCAGATGTTGGCTCCAAGGGGTGTGTTATTGGATAAAGATTTTGTTTCGCAAATTCTAAGAATGAGAGAGAAGCATACAAAACCAGGGATTTTTTTTTTTTTTTTTTTTTTTTTGGTTGCGGGAAGAGGTTCTATAATAAGTCTATCAGTTTTCTGGCATAAATTTGTCAGGGGAATAAATGTGTCTAATACATATTTTGATGATTGATAATGGTATTCCAAGTCTGCTAAATAAGGAAGCAAGACATTTTCTTTCTATGTTTAAATGATGGGAAAAATAGCCTGAGTGTTATAAAATGACAAAGACATTACTAGTCCAGAGTTTATTGAAGTTCCGAAAGTTTGAGCTACGTTTAGTAGACTGGCTCGTTTTGTCAACAAGGACAACAATGTGCTTAATATTAGCAATTCGTTTTTTTCTTTGTGACTCACATTTGCCATATGTAAATATTGAGAGGTTCAAACACAAAATATCCATAACTCCATTCCCAAGCTAAAATAGAAAAGCCAATTCTAAAACATCATAAATCTAAGATTTGGGTCTTGGGTTTTTTTTTTGCCAAACAAACCGGTGACTTGCAAATCACGTTGTTTAGGTTGTTGGGTTTGCTGCCACATGCACATTGCTGCTTCTCGTCCATACTTCCTGGCAGGGAGCAAAGGACTGGAAAAGTCTAATGAGGGTCCGAATGAGTGACTAGGGCTAGAAATGGGGAAAGGTTTTGTTTTGAAATTGTTTGGTGAGGTTTTCAGAAGTAGTTTGGCACCATGCTAATGAAAATGGTTTCATGAAAAATGAAAGTTAAGTGTGTGATCACTGCTGAAGATGTGCCAAACACCTACTGGCAATGTGCATCTTTAAATACCATCAAGACTCTTGCTTTATTCATACCTTAATTTAGCATTTATGTTGGTCCCCTTTTTACCCCTTTTGCTTGAAAATGTCTTTCTGCTGAAGTTGCGGCTTTGGCTGCTTTTATAGTCTGCAGTGCTTGAAGCAGCTCTGATAAATAAAATTTGCAAGAGCACTGGATGAAAAAAATCTATCTTAATTAGATGCTTATTGAAATCTAGCACAAACTGTATATGAAACCTGTTTTCAAAACTGAAACAAATATTTTTATTTTTATATTTACTCACATATATATACCTAATGCCAATGTCACACACAGCTTTTCTGAAACAAATGGGAAAATAGAGATTGTTGCTGACCTCAGAGCTTTTTTAAAATAAGTTTCTCAGATGACTGTAAAAATCTATAGTAGAGTCATTATGCAGTAGTGCATAACTTTTTGTTCATTGAATTTTGTGTGCAAAGAATGATAGCGTATAGGAGGGGAACATCTCCTGCACGGCTACAGGATTGTGCTCACTGTTTGCAGTGTTCTATTTTTGTCACTGGTGTCGTGTTTTATGAAGCAGGATTCTTTTTCTTAGTGTCTGATATGATGTGATACGCAATATAATATTCAGTATTGAATTCCAAGACTTGGTGTTCATATTGTTTGTCATCCATGTTCTGATCTTGTGAAGAATCTAATAAGGAAAATAGCCTGAAAACTTCATACTTTGCATTTTTTAAAAAATGATTTTCTGATGTAGAAGGAGAGAAACTGGGTCCAAAAAATAATTTATTATTATCTGAAAAATGGCAAAATGCAGTAGAGGAAAAACGGGGACATGAACCTCGAGAAATTGTATTTCTTTTGTGTTTTCATTGTCCTGTCTGGTTTGGTTGTCAGTGATTGTATCCCCTGCCCAGCTACGCATTCTTTCCAAGCATATGTGCCTGTCACCATGCCAAAATCTTGTGCTTTACCTACACATTTCCTTTGCATGTCCGGCTGGGAGGATCTTCTCTGGGGCCAGCTCCTGCAGAGGTACCAGACCCTGTTGACCCCTCTGTCCCCACTTTGCTTTCCTGCAGCTGGGCCCACCCTGGCTCATCCCAGCATGCGTCAATGGGGAAATGGTTAAAGTTGGGTTTATTTGTGGAGGAAACCATCCCCTTCAAGGACTGAAGCTCCCTCCCACAGCCAAACATCACAGAAGGCCAAGAGGGGTGTAGCGTTCTGGGTGGGGAGACTGTCTAACCCCTCCTGAGGGCTCCTTCCCAGGGGCGACTGCTGCTGCTGGAGCTGTCTGCGCAGGATGGGTGCTTGGGCTTCCCTTCTCCTCTGCTCCGCGCTCCCGCTCCCAGGAATGCACCAGAGGGATAAAGAGCCTTTCATGAATGCAAATTTCAGTAGAAGTTATTATTTTTTACTTTCATGGAGGAAAAAAAAATAAAAAAATTGCAGGAACGGTGCAGCTTCCCCACAAATCTCCAACTAACCCTTGCACTCAATTAATCTTCATGACCTTCTAATGCCCCGTGCCATGAATTGTACTTTGAGGTTAAGAAATAGGTCTTGTAGTATTTCCCATTTACTCCTATATGGCTTTTGTGTTCCGAGCCTTCAGATGTTGTTGATTTGAATTTGAAATTTCTTTCATGCATAATGTCTTGATCTGATAGAGCTTTTGCTTTCAAAGCTGAGCTTTAATTTGTTTAATCTGGCATATTCTTAATTATACGAGCTGTAAATTTTATTGTATTGTAAAGCCCTGAAATACACGCATAAAGATGCAGTGCCAAGGTACAATTGATTAACGGGACCGTCTTGTTCTTGGGAGTGACAGTAACATCCATGGGGGGAAACAGGGGGTGTCTGCAAAGAAAATCGTCGTGCAGAAACACCGTCCTGCAATAACTTGTGAACCCGTGCAGGTAACTTTGCAATAGCTGCACGTGGGCCAGAGGCTCGGCTGGGATAAATGGAGCAGCTCTGTTTCTGGCCCACAGGGTTTTAGGAAACAGCATAAAGTGGGAAAGGGTGAGCTAAATTTAAAAAAAAAAATAAAAAAAAAGGAAATGGCTGAAATATCTTCCCGATGTCTTGCTGGGAGATTGACTTCAGCCCCTATCTCATTCGTTATTACATGGTTTCCGGACGTCGTTGCCAGGACTGGCGCTGCGTGACGATTCATCCTCCAGCAGGTATTGCCTACGCTGATGTTACCTCCGTGAACACGGGAACAGCGGCAGCGCTAGCAGAGATGGTAACACGCTAGAGCAATGAGTGAGGACACACAATTATTTCATTATTCATGCATCAGATCTCAGGAGACTTGCTATGAAATTTCAGCTTCAGAAACACCAGCTTTTTTTTCTGGTGAGCCAAAGAAACTGCTTTGCTAGTTTAGCCAGTGGAAGTAATCTAGCAAGGCTTGGTGTTTGACACAGTCAGGTCAGGAGAAGGCAACTGCACAAAAGGTCTTTTATTTAAAATCAGGCCATGGGGCCATGCTCTGCACCCCGAGCTGTGCTGCTGCACTCTTGCTGATGCATCAAGGTGGAGCTCTGTGCACAGTTATCCCTGTTCTATGCAAAAGAGAGGGCATTATCCGCGCAGTCTGCTTTGCCCTGTCCTTCAGGTGGTGACAGGAATCCCTAGTCCCTGAATTTTCCAAAAATCTGGTCATTGTCAGTGGTCCCTGGGGAGACGTGGAGGGAGGATGTCTGTGTAGTTTCCATTCACCCATCTCTTCCTACAGCGTTGTTTGGGGGATGCTCAAAGTGGTGCCAACTTTTTCATGCTGTAATTTTGGTTGCTTGCTGCCTTTCATCAGAAACTTTGCCTGGTCTGTCTTGCAGGCACACATAGTCGGCAGTCATCTGTTACCTCCAGATAAAGACGGGACAGTTTGTTAAATGACTGATGGCTTTTGCTAAGTCTTCTAAGTATGATTAATGTGGAAAAATATCTAGCCCGGTAATAGGTGAATAGGAAAACCAGAGGCACTCTCTTCAAGACAATTTTGGTGTGTCCATTCATGTGCTTTGATCAGAAGGAAAGGTTATAGGAACTTGCTGATAGCCCAAACACTGATTAAGAGATAACAGACATACTCAAGACATATCAAAGTCCCAGGTCCTAGTGTCATATGAGTACACAAAAGTCCACTCTCCTAGAGAAAGTAGGACTGCAGCCTTAATGGCTGAAGAGAAGAGTCTGAAAAATGTGACTCATTCTGTAAAAACTTGCACAGTCCAAAGCAAGTGCGTTCTTATCTCCTGCAATTTCATGATTTAGAGAATCTGATTCATGACTTTTCAATGGTGGTGAGAATACGATAGTAACTATGATTAAAAAATCAGCAAAATATGTGTTGCTTTTGATTGCATAAATGCTGCAATGCTGTAAAGAATAGTCTCATTATTTGTCTGTTATATGGAGGTCTTCAACACATCCTACTGAGTTATTAACAGTGATGTGTTGAGAGTCGAAGACCCCATGTTGGGGTAGAAGACCACATGGCTCTTTTTGCTTAGGAATAGGGTTGCATCAGTGGGGATAATTTCTTTGTCTCTACTCAGCCTGATGTATAGCTAGAGTTCAACACGCATGTAGTGACTTCTAGTCAACTGGTATTTCAATACTTACATTGCCACGGCATTTCTGAGTACTTTCTTCTTTAAATGTGTGTGCACACAGTTTCAGGTTACTTGTCTCTGAAGGCTTTTTGTGCTCCAGTAGGCTAATTTAGTTCACCAATGGTAAACTAATTACTCTCCAGCCTGCTATGTATTTTAATGCACACAACAGAGAAGTACCAGGTAGATAGGCAGATGACATTATTACTGACCTGGCAGATAGGGTTCAACTTCTGGGTGTCCTGGATGTCCACTACTCACTTCGCCACCAGCAGCTCTCTGAGGGCTTGCTGCTTCCAGGAGCTGCTCACTACCGTAGAGGCAAGTCCATGACACACCAAAAACAATTAAAAAGTCCCGTGGATGCTTTCCTCCTCCTTGCACTGAAATATATCTTGCTTCCATCTAAAGAGTTCGAGTCACTTGTGATCTTGTCCTGCACGTTTGAAGCACTGGAGGGACACGCCATTGACTTAAGAAAGCGGATCACATACATACTGGAGGATGTGTCATGCAGTAGCTTGAGTACAGCAATTCCCCAAAATAGTCAGAGGATGTAAAATTGTTTTGGCCAGTTGTGGTTTTACAGATAACCCTTCAATTTTACCTACCTACTGCTTAAAGGCTAATATACTGCTTGCTGCTGCTGCTGAAGGTTTGCTCTGAAACCAGCCATCATTTTTGTACTTTCATGCATATCTTTGGAAAAGGATGAAAATATTTCATTGCAAACCAGAAAGCAAAAAAAAAAAATCAACCAGTGAACTTGTGTACAGTGAGATAAAAATCAGTATTTCATTACTTATTTATTTATTCATTTATTTAAAATCTTTAACCAGAAAAATTCATTAAGATGCAATATCTCATGTACAATGATGGCCTAGGGACGGGAGATGGATTAAAAAATGTAAATACTATTGGGTCTAATGTGCGTACCATTAACACAAATATGAAATTAATGTAAAACTTTCCGACAGTACAAACTTAGTTTTAACTCTTTAAAGATATGTTTAAAATAGCGCAGAATGGTGGTAGGCTTTGGCAGATGATAGATGCAGTAAACAAGTGTGTCTCAAAAGAGACAAAATGTCAGCAAAATAATTGCCTAGCAGTACTTCATATCAATTAATTCATTTGTATTTAATTAAAAGGAGTCATAACAATTGGCTGCTGTATAAAAGCCCCTCAGCTCTGGAGTCTTCTATGCCTTTTCCTGGTTTTCTGGGGCTGGATATTGTTAGCCTTTTTGAATAATTCAACCCAGATCTATTTCCTAAACAGAAAATCTATCTTTGAGTTATTCCCCTTTCTGCAGGGAAGTAGCAATAAACAGTAGCTTTGTGCGTCATATAAATGACAATGAGGGAGACTAGGGATGGGATTTCGAAAAGTACCTGAAACCAAAAAACATTGTTAGGTGTTTCTAAAGATGTACGTTGTCCAAGATGACTCCAGTGAACCCATGCAGAGGGCGAGTGCGTGCATCGCTGGCCTGGCCATTGCCGTAATGCCCCAGCAGAAGTGTAGCTGTGACATCTAAGTCCTTCTAACCTTTCCTCAGGTTCATTTTATGATGGATAATTTCTACATCTGCTCTGAAACATGGCCATGTCTGCAGCCCCTTCCAAACAGTGTCCTGTTGCACTCGCTCAGAGCTATTGAATATAAACGTGATCCATAAGTCTGCTGGGGAGACCGACTGGTTTAAACACCCCTGGTTGCGAATACACGAGTGTAAGATACCCAACCAATCTATGGAACAAAACTCATCAGGTTTGGTGGCTGCTTTTACAAGTATCGGCTGCTCTTACAAGTTCCGGCAGTGGTAGTCCACGTGCCACCTCCCAGCTCATCCCTGCGCTCCTGGCCACGTTGCTCCCAAAGCTGTCCTGGGTCTGCACATTTGAGCAGAGCGCCAGTGTGGTTTTCTGTTCCTCGACAACAACTCCATCTCTAGAAAGCAGCAGAGAAAGCAATAGCTTTTGATTTATCTGTTTTTCTCTGTCTGGAGATAGACTAAGCTACTGTTGTAAACTAAACGATGCTTGCTGAAACGAGGTGGCCAAATTACTTCGTTCAGAATATTATCTGTGATTGTTTTCAATGTTTGATGATTTCCTAGCTAACTCACAAAATCTTATAATATGTGGTGCCTCTCTTAGTCATTGCCGAAAATTAACAAAGTTTGTTATTAAACAAAAAGTAAATAATGTATCAACTTCCATCACATGTGCTATGAGGTATCATCTGTCACTGCAGCGCCTCTGGAGACGCTCGTTTCTGTGGTATAGGATGGCTGATGTGGGGAGACACTGTGATTTTAAGAATCAAACATGAAGAATTTGGAGCTGTTTCCTAGGTGGAGGTCAACAGCTGCTCTGGGGGCAGCCCGACACGTGTGATTATGTGCTTCAGGAGAGTCCCAGGCATAGACTTTTTGCTGGTAAATCATTATGACCAGGAAAATATTCATCATTTGAATGTAAACACCAAAGTGGCATAGATGTCAGTGCTGCAAACTGTTATCGTGGGTCAAGTCTTCTAAAGTCCAGGCTAACTGACCACCACAGATGGTTGAAATAAGATATTTTTGTGGAGAAGATTACATTTGCTGCCGCTAATTTCAATGACGTTTGGTCGATGCTGTCTGTAGGCTTACTGGCATGGTTCCCCCCTGCCTTTGGCATAAACCAGAGGTAATGTTTGCCGAGGGAGTGGGGTTAGAGGCATCTAAACACCATCCTAGAGGTGTGTGAGAGGGGCAGGATTCTGTCTCCGGGGTCTACCGCTCCTTGGGTTGCCTGCACTGGAGGTACCCCCAGCTCGAGGGGGAGTTCCCCCTGTGGATTTACGATTGCCATCATTTCTTCCCAATTTTGGCCTCCCCAAAGAGGGAAGCTCTCTCCTGCCCTGCGCAGCGGTGGTGGTGCGGAAGGGTTAACCCCTGTCAGCTCCCCCCTCTGCCTGCTGAAGTGCCTTGTTTGCAAAGGATTGATAGAGTACCCTTGAGAGAAAGATTCGCATTTTCACTGTTCCGTGTCAGGGAATGAGGTTGTGTGATTTTTGTGTCATTTTGCACTACCATATTTCTTCCATTAGGAATTCTAATATTTCACAACCTCTGTCAAGGAAACTGCTACTCCTAATGCATAAGGCGAATGCATTCCAGATGGCCTCGTAATCCAGTTCAGGTTTTTCACATACATTATTTCAGTTCCACTGCGGGTCCAGGCTCAGGTTTGCCAAAGCTGGTTTCATGATTCATTTGAAACTGCAACAAGTTAATCCCAGAGCGAATAGCTATGTCCACTTCAGGTGAATTCTTCTTGCATGCTGGCTCCAGAAGTTGGCTGGTAAGAGGTGCTTCCAAAATAGCAATTTATATTCAGCATCCTCGTGCCAAATTCTTCCTCTCCGTAGCCATGGCCAATGGATCAAGGAGATGTTTCTAAAACAAGAGGTTCCTTAATTTATGAATAGTATTAGCCAGCCATAGAAACTGGTCCAGTTCAATGCACTCATTTTAAAACATCAAGAAAAATATCTAAAAGGGGAAAGCCCAATGAGCTATGCACATAGAAGAGTAAAGTTTAAAATAATTCCATGGATTGAGTCATGATTAGTGCTTATCTTCATTAATTCTCGATCCAACAACATAAGCAGTAGCAAATCAGCAAAGTACGACTTTATACATCTTTCCCAAGGTTTTGTAGGGTTAGACTTTTTTTTGTTCGTTTCTTTTTTTTATATATCTTTTTTTTTTTTACAGAGCTTTTGTATTGCATTTCTCCACATTGTTGTCTGTTTGGGAATTTCCATAAGGCCATGCTGGATATGGAATACATTTTTCTACTTACATTTTGATAGTGAAACATTGTAGTAAACATCACCCTACTTCTACTCATCTGTGGCACCTTTGTCACAGCCACAGAGAGACCGAGCTCAAGACAAAGCCGTCTCCGTCCCTTTTGGTCTCCTTTTGTCTCCTGCACATTTGGCTCCATCACACCAGCTGAAATGAAATGATATTTCCTGAGCACTGACCTCTTTGACACTTATGTGGACTTAGCATCTTAATTGCTGTTAGTGTGAATCATCTAAATCTGGTGCATAATTTCTCGAGACATTTATAGGAGATCTACAGTAGACATTTACTCTAAATAACAAAAATAAAGAAATCCATAAATCCCATGAAACTTTCCCCTACTTCATTTTAAGTTGTTTATACAAGGAACTTCATGTCGTAATAACACTTTTTGGCCTTTGTTTGATTGGAAATTTCTATTAAACTGTTATGAGAAAATAACTTTATGCTTCAGGTTTTATGTTTCAATTTGATTAACAACAGGCTTTTACAAGGACCGTAGCACTGCTGCCTATACTGTACGCATCCAACGTTATTGCACTAGCTGTTTTTCTGTATGGAGTGGACTTTATCAAGAAAATTATATTTCCTGCATATGACATTTTGGAAACGTATTGTATGTCATATCCCTGTCTTAAACGCTGTTAGTGAGAATCATCTGACGCTGGTTTGTAATCTTTGTACTATATTTATAGCAGACCGTTGCTCTGTAGTGTTCTAAATTTCCTGCTTATGATGCAATGGCAAAAGTCATTAAACATTAGCAGTAATAGTATTTTCACTGTAATAAAGTGTTAATTACTTCCACATGTTAATCGAGTTGGGGGGGTAGAGAGATTTTTGCTATTGTTACTGTGCCTAAAATAATTTCCATGTGATAATTTTCCAGGATATCAAAAACTGAATAATTATGCACTAATTAAGAAAGTAGAGCCTGCTCTGGAGTTAAGACTGCATTAATTTTAATGTTTTTACAGTCCTTTAATTGGGGAAAGGGCTGTAAATTGAGAGCTGACGCCCTCTCCTGCCATAAGCAGGCCTGCCTTTGCAATCTGCCTCCTATATACCGCAACCCAAGGTCAACACAAGTTTGCAAAATCCCTCTGCTCTTCATACGAAATGTATTGGTGGTGAAGCGTGCATCTATCACTCTGACAAGCATTTAACTCTCCAAGAGCACATGCTCTCACTTCTTAAATTATTAATTGCATTAAATACATTTTCATATCGTGGACTGTTTGCTACAAACTGTTCCCGGGCAGGGAGAGGCGGTCCCCCCACAGTATGAGACACTTCGCCTTCTGCTGTTTCGGCTGGGAAGGGCTCGGTTTCGGGAGGCTGACGCTGAAGGGCTTGTGAATGAAACGCGCTGTGCTACTGAAAATTGCTGAAAAAGTCACCCTTGTAAAGTCTTTTTTTTTTTTTTTAATGTTGATCAGTTGGCTTCGATTTTCCTCCGCTCTTTTGTTCTGCACTAATGTCTATAAGTCCATATTGTTTTGGTTTGTTTATACCTTTACACTTATCAGCTCATGCAGTTTTCCAGGGTATTCTCCCTGTCACGCCATTATCGCAGGCAATGGCATCATCATCCGCTTCATTATCATCTCTGGGTCATTCCAGCCCAGAATGGCTTCGTGTTACAACTAAAAGGAGGAATCTGGCAAATGGATCATATTATCTCCCTCTCTCACTCTGGCATTTGAATGCATTATACAAGACGCAGTCTTTATATTAACAGGCATCATGACCTTTGCCTATAACATGTTTATTTTAGCAATACTTGCTCGTGCTGCTGGAGCTCAGCTCCTGCCAGTTCCTGATGCTATTGTAAGCCCTGTGTTGATACCTCACTCGTGCCAAAGTGGTTCCCAGACTGCAGAGGAAACGTTAAGGGCCAGGTGGGAAAACGGAGCGGGGGAGGCAGCTCGCATCCCTGCCCGCCTGCCCGCTGGGTGACATGGCAGGGGTGGCCTTGGGCATCGTCCTGGGGGGCTGCGGAGGGACCCACTCCTTTGGGCACCATGCAGGCTCAGACCAGACTGATGGCAGAAAATAAAAGTTCACTGGATCAGTATTTGCAATTAACTCTTTCAATGTCACACCCAGGTTCTAACAGGAGCATCTTATAGCAATCAAGGTTTGGCACAGGCAGGACACTCCAGGTCACGGTGGGATACTCCAGGTCATGGAGAGTGAGAGGGATTCACATTGTTTTAAAGCAAAGATTGCTTTAAACCAACAACGATTCAGGGTAAAACTTGCTGGGAATGTGTTTGGTGGGGTGTGGGTCCCCAGATGAAGATGGGTCAGAAACAGCGAAACCCTTTCACCCACCGCCAGGATGAACTACCCACGGGAACCAGCAGCAGACTTTGACATTTCCCGGTGGCTGAGGTCACATTTGGTGGAGGTTTGAATCTCACACTTTCTTGGTATCCCCTCTCTTCATTTCCATTTGGTCCTTTGAGGAAAGCACCTCAAGCATCAATAGAAAAAATTATAATATTTTACTAGCATGCACATGTATGCTTACTTGGTTTACTTGCAGTTTAATTACAGATCTCCTTAAATATCTCTTTCACAGGAAGAGTTTTGTAAAGCAATAGGAAACCCATCAGTTTCTTAACATTTTTATTGTACCCTCTTGGTACCTCAGGCAGATCTAAACACAGCTGAGGAATTGGAGCCCATCTCCATCTGACCTTTCCTAGAGACCTTGTTGGAAAAACCCTGTCTAGGGCTCCTTTTAAAATTTCCTCAATTTGATGCTTTTGTGTATTTCCTGATAGCAATATTTGAATGGCATTACTGGTGTCAAGATCAATGTATGGCATCATTTCAAAGAAATAGGCGTAAATGTCTTGATGGTAGGCATAAACATAGATCACCTTGAGCCTCCTCCATGGCATTTCAACAATAAATATTGAGAAGATGGTGGACACTTGCCAGTACTGCAGGACAAAGTAAATTCAAGACACTTTTAGAGGTGTTTCCAAAGTGTGTTGATGCATTTTGATGCATTTCCCTCTGTAACAATGCGAAGCGACATAAGCTAAATCGAGTGGCTTGGAAGCATCTTTGCAGTTTACTGCTCTGCTAAAACAGCACAGAGAAATAACCCCTGCCTTGGGGAGGTGACGGCTTGAAATGCAGAGTGAGTGAAAGTCAAATTTCTCTTCGTCGTGCATCCTAACGAGGGGCACTTACTGGCCACGGTTTGCTTTGCAGGATGCATTGGACGGTTGTGCATGGAGCAGTGGCACAGTCACGGGTGGAATTGCAGCCCAAAGTGCAGATTTCCTAGCTAGTTTTGAATAATATTTCTTACATCATTTTAATGGCACATTCCTTTAAGGCGACATAAAGAACATTGTGCCACAGTTGGTACTTTTATTGCGCCTATTCAACAGTTCAGGTGGAAGAAACTGTATTTTTCAATGACCAGCATACTTTTGTCCAGTTGGAAAACTGTAAAACATCTCTGCGGAGATCAGTCTACCTGCTGTTTAAGAGGGAAAGATTGTAGGAAAGTTAACAAAGACAAATGGTAGAAAGACCAGGAGAAACATTTTTCACCCAACTTTTTTTTTTTTTTCTTTCTTCTGTTCCATTTTCTCTATTACCATTGCATTAATTAGAAATTTAGGTAAATGACATAAGTGCCCTAATTTTTTATTTCTGCCAGGAGAACAATTAGGCCATTAGAAGTAACAAATGGTCTGGACGCATGTTGCCTGTTGAAAATTTCAAGCTGCATTATTTCTGACATGAAAAAAACAAATAATAGTTGTTTTGGCCAATTTTTACCATAAGCAATGTCAGCTTTAGCAGATGCAGTGTACCATTGGCTTTTTTTTCTCCTATTGTCATGGCTCATTAAAGTATGCTGACTCTTGTGGATTCCCATTTCCTTTAGGTAAGTAGTTATTTACATGAACTGCGACATTTTTCTTTGGTGACAATTTCTAATTGTTCAGGCAACCAAGGGTGATATATTAACCACTCTGAATAAAGCTTCACCTATGAAATAAATTACTTTAAATTAACTGTCCTTTCAAAAGAGGCAAAATTTCCAAATGGACAAATTAGGCCCTTCTTAGCCACATATGGTAAGTGTTTTAAGCATTTCCCCACTGGTAGTTACTCTAGAGAACAATTCTTCATGATGGAGTGGAAGACTTCTTAACTCATTTGGGGTCCTTTGCATGCCAGCGCTTGCCAGCGCTGTGCTCTGAAGGGCTCGCTCTGGCGGAGCACCGCGCAGGCGGCGTTACGCGTGGCTTTAATAACTTTGTGCTCTTACATTTTTAACTCTTGCCGTGCTACATTGGAGACCCGTACAGAAAAAACTCTGCCCTGGTGCGTGCTTCAGCTACTCTTCTTTTTAAGTGAAAATTTCCAGCTTTTCTAAACAACACACAAGTACGTCAGTACACCACAACCTTCTCGCTAATCACGACTGCCAAGAGGACCTACATGTCTTCAGTTTGTATTTTTTAACCTACAACTCCTTTTAACAGACCTGATTCTGCTCTTCCTCATGCAACTAAATTGGGAGAAATCCCACCAGAGGCAGCAGGCTTGCGCTGGTGTGAAACAGTTCAGCTGCGTGGATATTAGTTTTATTCCAAAGACTGGTACTTATTCAAATAGCCCTATATGCAGAGTAGATGAGAATTGGATGTCATCTCCTTCAGGTCAGAATTTTAAAAGCATTTAAATGAATTCGAAAATGCCCGTATACCTGTTTTAGGCTCCTGGTCAGCTTTAAACATTTGTAAGCCCTTACAAACTCGTGTCTTCTGGACTTCCGAGCACCTAAGTCCCATTGCAACATAACCTAGGGCAAAGCCACTCAGGCACTTTTGAAAACGTTACTGACATAACTCTTCCCCCAGTGTCTGAGTCGTGCCAAATATTGCAAGATAGAAACCTAAGAAAACATGTTTTTCTAATTTAAGTCATAACTTGACTACATTTCAATGTCCACATTTTGCATTTAGAAACTAAGAACTTCTTACATGGAAGCATCCAATCAGTTTAAATTATGCTTAGTTTGTTTTTATGGTTTCCCATGACTTTTTTAGGCCAGTGTAGTTTCCCGTTTCCCACACATTAGAAGTCAGTATGTCAATACATTGGAATGTATTAGGCTGTTTAGCATAATTTGAGCACACTTCTGAAATGGTTTCTACTACAAAAGACCTAGATATTGTACAACCATTTTACAAAAATAGCAAATTCCAAGAAGATTGTGTTTTCTGTTTGTATGGGAAAAATTTAATTAAGAGTTATTTTGGTACTAATATTTACTCTACAAGAGTAATTAAAATAGAGAGATCAGTAAAATGGGTGTAGCTCTAAACACATGTTCTTGCTTTGTTTAATTATGTTGATTAGGTTTAAACCCCAATTTGGCATCACCTCCCTTGTCTTAATATGTTGTTGATGAAACCATGTGGAGACCTGACCTTAATATAATCGTGACAAACCTCATTTGATTACCTTTAGCTAATTAAAACATACATTATATGTACCATAATATTATTATTATTCATCTTGCACTCCTCTCACTCTATGTCGTTATGCTGGAAAGCAGATCTTACTGTGAGATTTCTCTCTCTTAAGGACCTTGTGCCTTTTGTATAATTGGGAGAGGTGTTTATTTCATGGGCCAGTTATAATAACAGTAATTATCATATAAAAGCTCTGTGAATTTTTAAATTGAGACTTGGTGTTAAGTTTACTGTGGCTGTGTGATGGTGGGTGTGGGGAGCAGCCTGCGGTGTGTATGGGACAGCCGTGGGGCTTGTTGTGTCCCCCACCCCATCCTTCTTCTTACCCCTTTCTTTCCTCTTCCATTTTGTCACCAGTTTAAGGCTTCTATCCCCGGTCCCAGCTGCACATATTGCAGTCTTATATTCTTGCTGCCCTGTTCACCATCAACACCCAGGATCTGGCCCCAGGCTTTGGCGACTCTTGACTTAAGATAACGGGTTCTTGCCCAAAGCAGTTTCTTTAGGTACTGCAGGCTCGCGTGCGCTTTTGGTGCTTACGCCTCATAAAGCTAACCATGACTTAGAAATACCTTAGGGGACTCTCCCTGCCCACCCCCGGGGGTCGTATCTTGTCCTGGGTGGGTGTCTGCTGCAATAACTGCCTCCCTCAACTTGGCTGTGCGTGTGGCTGAGCACCACCCCACAGCAGCAATGGTTGCGTTAACCCACCACCATCACAGGCTTTTCCTTTCCTAACAAAGCAATTCTGCAGACTGTGAAGTGTCATGGAAGGGCAACTAACGGCTTCACTGTGAACAACACTAATTATATTTGACTAAAATATTTTTATAGTGTCTCTTACTGTGGTGCCACGGACATCATCATAGCCTTTAATTTCACATTGGTCTTGTTAGTCTGACAGTGTCAGCATCCCCAGTCTGTACCTGCCAGAAACTACAATACAAATAAAATGAGAAAAAATAAATTTAGAAAATCTTTAAATGGAGTTGCATGAAAATTTCAGAAGTGATCAGATATGAGGTTCTCTGTGAGCGTGTCAGAAAAAAAAATAATAATTGAACCTTAGCCCTTAGCCTCAGAGTCCCAGGTTGGTGCCTACCCCACTGGACCATCTGTCTTCTAAGGTGAAGAAAGCATAGCTGCTGCTAATATACAATTGGTGCAGAAAATTACCTTCCAAAATATACCTTGAAATCTTTCTGCTTACAGCACGCACAGGTACGATGCAGGAACTGACTTCATTTATCAGCCAGGCTCACGTGGGAAGCACTTGGGTGCTTCCTGAGTTGATTTTCCTTCAAAACCTGTTCCCCCATCTCCCACTCGTTGGCTGTGGGAGGCTTTCTTTTAAAATAATCTCTCTCTGAAGAAGTTAGCAATAATAATAATAATTAAAAAAAGAAGAAGAAGAAGTTGCAGCCACTTCGCCTCTCCTGAGTGCCATAAAAGCAGGACAAGGCAAGTGATGGGCACTCAAAGTATATTCATGCCCAGAGCAGTCATTCCAGTCCCAGCTGACAGCATGGCACTGAGGCAGGGCACATAGTAAGGCTGCCGAACCATCGTGTGTTCATCTGCTGTGCAAAAACCTTGCTCGAGGTGAGGATTAGAGTCACCAGTGTGATACTGTAGGGTCAGAGGATGGTGGCCCCATCATCTACATTCTCATTCCCAGCTGTAGGATTCAGCTCCTCACAACTACAAATAGTGGGTGTATGGGGTGGTGACTCCCCCATTTCCTGGTAAATCTCTTGGCTGTTGCCACTGTCCCCCGTGTTCCTGAACTCATTGTGAAGAAGAAGTACCGGTATTTGACCACTAGTGGGTTGAGGAGATTAAATTTTAATGCTTCCATCTTCCCACCAATGCACCTCGCGAAAAATAAATAAATAATGGTTTAAAAATGTACAAAATCTAATTTAAAATGACATTGGGGTTTTATTTAAAGTCATGGAAGCTGGTTAATTCCAAAATGCTCTCATTAACTCACATCATTTAACAAGTTTCTATTCATTTAGCTCTCTCTCTCCAGAGCCTCTCAGCTGCTCTACCTCAACACATTGACAGCCTTCTGTGCTTCTGCTTCCCAGGGGGAGCTAAGGTGACTTTAAACTACCTTTTCATTCTCCCAGCGTTAGGGTGCAGAAATGAAATGGCGCAGCTCAGCTGGCTCTGGAAGTCTGTCGGAATTACGGTGGGTTCCCCGGGCTGCCTGCCGACCCGAGCCTTGGNTTGCCATGGCTGATCTATAATTACTGAGCCGTCACCGGCCTTGCACTAATCGTAAAAGGGTTGGAGTATAAATGAGGATGTCACCCCACTTGTTCACTACGGGCTCTGAATCTTCCCCTTCTGTGGGTCTGTCCCTTACATTTCAGTTTCAGCCTTCTCTACTCTGGCTTATTATCTTCCCCATTTCATGATATTTAGGGCTATTGGCTTTTTTGTTCCTTTTTGTCTTAGCCATCAGCAGCAGCTTGTTCCATACTCCCTGAAAAAAATGACTCCCTAAAACTCATTTGATATGCTTTTGCTTCTCTTTTGTTTTCAATGGAGACTTCTAGCAGAAGAATGAAAAGAATCCCTTTTCTCTCCCCTGATTCCTTTTTTCTTTTCTTTTTTCCTTTTATTTCCCCTGGAATCTGGAACTTTTATTTCCAAAAATGATTACTGATATATAATTAGTGGATTTTTGGCAGCTCGGATTTGAGTGACTGCTGAGCAAACACCTTTCAGTAACAGAGCCCCCTTTCAGATGTCTCATGCTCAGAACATCCAAAATTCTTAGTTTCTTCTGAAAACATGAAGCTTTGGGGTTTTCCTCAGGTGCTACTGCCAGAGTCTGCTACCTTCTGCATGCCAGAAACCTGATGGTGGGTGTTCAGCCTTTGGCTTTGATTTTCTTACAAAATTATAAAGATACTGGATCCGGCAGCCTATCGTAGGTACATCACTTTATCTTTTTTTTTTTTTTTATAGGCAAGTGACTCTCCGTGCAAGACATGGACATGAGGGATGGGCATTAGCAACGTTTCTGTTTTCTGACCTTACCAACAGCAATGTGTTTGCTTTAATCTGGAAGAAATGCTGTTTTTCGGGGTTTCCAGAGGTGAAATCCGCTAGTTATGCTGATAAATTCACTCCAGGTATTGGTTGGAAAAACATATAACTTTCTTCCAGAAAAAGCAAAATATCTTCTAGCTCTGGAGAAGGTGCACCTTCATGAATAAATGATCCTTGCTGAGCATGGAACCCTGCGGTGGCCGCCTTCTTCAGGTGGCAGCAGGCGGTCTGAGCGGAGGATGTCCTCGGTAAGGGTTTGTCCTCCCGACCCTGACATGACAAATTCATGTTCACGTTGTGGATGGTCCCGCAGCTGAGCCTGGCCCCCGCGCCTGGGCAGCGGGCGTGCTCACCTCTGTTTGAAGAGGCAGCATCCCTCTGCGGCCGGCCCCCAGGACCTCTTCTGGCATTGGCTTCGCTTGCCAGAAAGTTTCATAGCTCAGGAGCGAAGGACAGGAGAAAAGGCAAATTTTGCGGGGAAAACCAGCGAGAAATATCTCACAGTAGTGCAAGGGTGAGGCTGGTCTTGGTGCTGGAGGCTGGAGACGTCCCACGGCTTGGGCTGGGCACTGCTGCTCCTGGTGGGGGAGTTTATTTGCCCCTTTTTTTTTTTGATGTTTTTGTCTGTCTCCAAAAAAGCAGACCAAACCCAGCAATTTCAGGGGAGATGCTGAGCAGTCACCAGCCATTGCAGCTGCAATTTCAGGCCACTGCCGCGCCAGGCTTTACTCCAGCCCTGACCTGGAGATGAGAGGCACAGCATTCCTTTACCAGTTGCCAGTTAGTTCGCATTTCAACTTATTAAAAGCCTTTTGAGCTTTTTATTTTGATAGTAATTTGACATGTTATGTTAGTTTTACGCCGAGCACTTAGGTTGGGTAAGAATATTTATTCCTGAGAAGTTATTTAATCGGTAATTGCATTTTACTTAGAAAAAACCCAAAGTTATTTTAAAGAAAAATAATTAAAAACATCAGTTTACTCTTGATCATTTGGGGATTAAAACCTATATTTAATCATGCAATGGATTTTTATTATTTTTATTCTTGTGTTATAGCCAGTGTACAGTGGTTTTATCTCCTCTTTGTACTTGCAATAACATATTATTTGACCATGAATCACTTTAATGGATTGAAACATAAGCATGTGAATTGAAAAATAGATACATTAGTCAAATCAATAAATAAATATGAAAATATATTTCTACTATGAAAAACCATCTTGGCTACTGTGTCCTCCAACTTGGACAGAGAAAGCTGAAATATATAGCTGTAAAATATGGCTTGCCGTGTCAACTAGCCAGTGCCTGCAGCCTAAAAGGAATTTTGAGCACTGGGTAAGTAGTATTTCATCAACAAAATCATAAAATAAAGACATTAAAATGAAGGAATGATTGAGTGCTGCAGGACGTTTGTAAAATCACCCTTCAGTCTGGGGCTGGAGTAGTTTAGTATTAGACATTGCATACTTTTCATATAAATTTGCTTACAAATAGCATGCCTTAACAAGCAATATTGCCAGACTGCCCCTGTAGCAAATATTTTTTCACTCTGTTGCTAAACAAACTCTACTCATGTATTCTGTGGCATGGCTACAGTAGGTATAAATAATACATCCTTAATAATATAAAAAGAATACAGTATAAACCTTCTCACAGAGTATTAAGACCTTGTAATGAGCTAAGACAGGTTTTGAGCTGCTGAAAAGCCTTTTTCACATATTTGTCATTGTGAAGGTCCATCCGCGGAGCTTTTTGGAGCCCGGTTCTGCTTTATAGTACGTTGGGGTAAATCGAAGGTTTCATTTATCTCGGGGAACTTGGCTTGGATTTACACCATTCTGATAGCAGAATATGGCCTTTTTTCGTTTATATTTGTGTGACCTTTCTTCTAACAGGGCTGTATCTTCGTATTCAACTTCGGAAGCCGATAAACAGCCTTTACGGCTATGGATCGGTGTAAGCAGTTCAATAAAAAAGATATGTTAATTGTTCATCTCGCGTGGTCTAGAAATAAGCAGGCTTCAGTGCCTTTTTTTAGCTGACGTACAGTCCAGAAAAAAGGAGCTTTCAATTTCCTTTCAAGTTGCTAATTAGCTGTATGAGAGAATGGCAAAAATACAGACTTTACCAAAGTTTATTTGCATTTTTCTACCTTGACATATTATGCAAATATTAAGTTGTCATTTGCATATGACAAGAATATCTGATATTATTTTACTTCAAGTCACTTCAAATGCTGATATAAGATAAAAATGTAGATCAATGTATGATGCGTTTTATGTGTTTTACGGGCCGCATTGTTACCTTTTGAGTGGTACATTTTGCATGTGAGCTAGACTTTGTACGCGGCCATCCCAGACACCCTTGCTGAAGTGTCTTTGATGTGAAATTATGAGCAGAGTAAGCTGAAGCAGGTGGAAACTTCAGATTAAAAACCAAAAAGTGGTTGCGAACTGGGGAGCAACAGTTCTTGCTTGGGTTGTGGCATAACAACTGCAAAATATTCACCCAAACAGCAATTAAAAAGTATCAGAGTAAGGTAAAATAGCGCGAAAAATAGCGCGAAGAATAACACTTTTAGGTAAAACGTCCAGGTCAAAACTGGACCCGTTTGCAATTAATTTGGCCTGATGATATTGCATCTTCTTGCTGGGACACCCTCAGAGGTGCTTGGTGGTGCGGTGTGCCCCGGGGCAGTGGGGGGCAGCCAGCCTCGCTTGGGGGGGACGGCTGGGAAAAACCTCTCAGCATCGGGCTCCAAACACAAATGTCTCCTGAATCTCTGCAAACAATCACACTTCAAATTATTGTGCGGCTTTATTGTATTTTCAGCAATGTGCTTTGCTGGCAGTAGAGAGACAACTTCAGAGGTAATACCCTGGAATCTCTTCCTGTTATAGATGGCTGTAGCTCATATATATAATGTGATTATTTCTTTCATTAAAGGAACTAAATAATGTTATTAGATTTTGCTTTTTTTAGTGCATCAAATGGTTTATTTTACTGAGCCTGGAATTATTCTTTTCCAGAAATCCAGAGGTCATTTATTATACAAAGCACCTTGCGTTTACAGAAAAGAAAGACAGCAGCTTTAGCTGTATTTCTTGTGTCTGCTTCCTCATTGCCTGAGTGTGAAAACTTTATTGCTCATTATCTACTGGGCTGTGATGAAGTGACAGATGATTTATTGGGAGCCAAAAACTGTGTTTCAATGGTGCACATTTTTATCCTTTTGTGTTGCAGCCTGCCAACCCCTCTAACTGCTGAGGCAACAAATAAAGAAAACTCACTGCTGGAGGGCCCTGTGACCATCACTCATAAATGTCCACATTTCAGATCCCACTCTGTTTCTAATTTGATTCAATTCCCTTTTGTTGCTTAAAAATTCAATTTGTTTAATTGAGCTGTTTGACAGTAAAATCTGAATTCCATGCATTTTAACCATTCATATTAAATTTCCCTCCACATAGTACTTTTATTAATGTGCTTTAAAAGAGGTCACTTTAATTTAAATTTGGTGACCTTACAAGCTTATAAAAAGATCTATATGCTATCCTTCTCAAACTGAAATTAAATTGAATAAATGTAAGATAATGTTACAGTAGATATTTCTGACTGAGGTTTCCAGTCCTGCAGAAATGAAACCTGCACTGAGATGCTGGGAAGTGCCTGTGCCCTTCCCAGCTTGTTTTCCACAGAAACGATGACGATGGAGCAAGGAACTTCCCGTGATGGGTCAAAGGAACCATTAAAATTTGTGCACAGCTGCATACTGAAGCTGCAGGGATGGTTATGTTGCCGTGTGCCGTTGTTTAATAGGTACCCTTTCACTGGACCGGGTTGTTCCTTTTTATTTTTAAAGAGGGCTCCATAGTTTTTGACATTTAAATAGCTGAGCATCTTTTCCTTTAGGATTAATAAGAAATATTGGAACCGGTGCAAGACTTTAAGATTTAGTAAACTTTAATCTGTAAAATTTAATAGCAATATCCAAGTCATTATGAGTATATAGGATGCCATATGGCTTTACAAACACTTTTAAGCAATGAGTTATGTTACAAGAATGGGTTTGCTGTGTATCATTACGTCCAGGTAAATGCCAGGATGATGACATAATTGGTAGTTGGGAGTAAAATACAACCTCTGTAAAATGTTACTAAGGTAAATGTAGCGGGATTGTAATTCATTATACATAAACATGACTAGTAGTTATTTATCATTTTCTGAAATATAGAATAACCTGTGCTCGCCGTGTTCCGCTATTTCTTCATTACTTTATACGAAATTGTAATGACACTCTCATCACAGCTCTCCCTTTTATTTCCCTTTAACGATTTACCAATAGCGTACCCCCGGATTCATGTGAGGTTACTTTCCGCCTTCCTCTCCGATGGTACTCTTGATATACAAACTCCTAAAAACTAGCCTCATTAGCAGTGATATCCTGCCAGTTTCAGACACTGACAAATTTACGACTTTGGATTAAAGGTCATATGGGCATTTCAGCCATTAAAACACTCCCATTTCACAATACCTGAAACCGTAAGGAAATACATTTTTGCACACAGATGCCCGTTCTGTTAGTTTCTGCTAAAGACATACAGTAATAGTTTGAAAGCAACAAAAGCCTATTTTGTACCTGTTCAGCTTGCAAGTGTGTTAGCCCTAGGCTACTGTTTAACTTTTAACCCTCTTGTTCACACAGCGTACATGCATAAAACTACAATGTACCACATAATGAAGCAAAGCTAGCAACATTTGTTTTATACTGTTTGCTATAGGACATGCTTCTCTCTGGTTTTAAAATCAGTTTGGAAAACAAAACAAAAAACGAAGGCGTCTTTCTATGAAATGAGTGATTACGCCATTTTTTCGCACCTGTTTAATAGCAGACCTGCTATGCTCTGTGTATATTAACAGGGCTTTCAAGTAAAAAGAAATAATTCAGCACAAAATGATTTTGAAGAAGAATTTCTTTTGCAATTCTTTTTCGGTGTCTGATTTTAAAACATTTTATCAAGCTTCCACTGTATGTGCCAAACACTCTCTTGTCAGGTGTAGGATGAACTACGGTATAACTGTGAGATATTTCTTTCCCTCGTAACAATCTTGAGCCATAGCCCATGATGAATTATTTGTACCATCACGAGGAAATTCCCCTCTTCTGCACTTAAACCCAGCAAAATTACACACCAATTGTAGCAGAGAAAACATCTGATGTGACAGCTGTATAGCACACGGAGATCCATTGGTCCATTGGTTAATCAGCAGATTTTAATGGTGCTGGGGAATATGTGGTAGCAGTGTCCTGAATTAGAAATGGCTCTGTGCTCTCACTAATAGGACAAACCTTCTACCTGTAGATGAAGGATTCCAGCTGTTTTAATGCTTCAAATGTTTAAAATTAAAAAAAAAAAAAAAAAAAAAAAAAAGAAGAAGAATGTGGAAAATCTGCCATAATTCAGAACACAAAAAGGAAATCCTGTGGATGAGTCAATTATATGGTTCCTAATGACGGTTCAGCCTGGAGGCCTTGTGCGAGGAGGGGAGGAAATAGGGGAAGATTAACTTGGTTAACCTTCTTCCATTTCCCTGTGCCAGGCAAGTACTTTACTTGCTGTATTCCCTCCTCTTTAACCCATGCTGCTATTTCCCACTTTAGCTGGGGACAGCTTGAATTTCTACAAGTCTTTCCCAAATTTTGTGTATATTTGCCCTTTCCTTTGTTTTTTCTACTAACAGTTACAATGGTAAAAAGGGTCCAACACTGCATTGAAAAATGGGATTTAGGGGGCTGGGTTGTTTCTACCTGTCATCATTAATGTGTCTCATCATATGCTCAGGAAAATTAAGATCACAGTTCTCTTAGGTAGCTCATTATTAAGGATATATCCTAGAAATTAGAAATCTCCCCAAGATTAAAAGTAAAGTCTCAGAGGCCTCTGAAGACAGCAGTATCTTTAGTGAGCTAAAGGCCTGGCCAAGTGCAATAATGATAATGATAAATAACCATCATTTATTTTTATACATGCCTGTATCATTTAGGACCTCATAGTGCTCCACAATAAAATCAAAGAAACATTAACTTGAAGTAAACAAATGACAAAACAAACATTAGCAGATGGGCAAATCAACAACAAAAATAAACAAATCAGCAGGTCAGAGGCTCGAACGCAGCGATAACAAACGCGTTTGGAGTAGGGACTTTGGTGGAAGCTGCAAGAAAGGCCAAATGAAGACTGAAAGGCGGCTCATCCCCTGACATCCTGGTGTGCCTGGCACCCTTGGACACCTTGGGATAATTTTATGTTGCCATTAACAAAGTGGCTGCATGTATTCTAAATTCCCAATCAGAGGTACATGTTTGCAGCATCGTGTTTCCCCCCCCCCCACCCCGAAGCTCCTAAAACACCTTCTGGAAGCCTTGTCTACGGGCGCATTTGGATGGAGATGCCATGCGCGTTAGACTCAGATGGACAGTGGGAAACTGCAGAAATCTGGGCTCTGGTTATGCTTTTTTGACCCACCTTCATTACCGACAGCCTGATTTAAAGAGAATATAAAAGAAAAAGGAAAACCTTAAGAATCTTTTTGAACCTTTAGTGTGGTGAATGGGGCTAGGGCATCTGCACGTACCAGGGACTGCGAACCCATCACGTGCCTGGTTCCCAATAAATTCATGCTCCATAGGTGAGCTATGGTCGGCATAAGCATTTTTTGTCAAGGCAAGAAGGATCTTGCTGCTGTGTGGAGAATATTATTACTATTTACTGCCATTGCTGATACTTACTTGTAGTACAATTGGGCCTAAAACTTTATTACACTAAGCATCAAATAAATGCTTACTGGAAAATTCCTTTCTCTGAAATTATGGAAAAATGTCTTGATAAAACATTTAATGAAAGAAATTAATTGTGATTCATCACTCTCACTGTATGGTAGCAACCCCTATATCAAGTAGGTGGGACTGTACAAATCTGGCATACCAACAGACATGAAACCCTTTGATAGAGGATGATTTTGAGCCGAGCATAACCTTTTTCTTTTATTTTTATTTAAAACCTGTGAAGAGGTTGTAGATGTAGGGAGGTACCTTCCCCCAACCCTTGTTTTTTCTCAAAACATAAGAAGTGTGAATGTTCATGGGAGACCCTGAGCTTGCTGCTCACGCCATCCTCTTTGTGTTCATGTGTATTTAAGAAGAGCTCACTTTTGGTACATGGTGATCAACTGCTGACGGTTTAACCAGAGGATTTGAATCAGGATTTTGTTTGTTATTTTTTTTTTTTTTTTAAAAAAAACCCCACTGTTCACAGACTATATAAGGACAGCTTTTAGGTGAGGTTTTGGGTTGGTATATGCAAGGTTGGTATTTCAAACTCATTCTGCATTGAGACACACCTAAAACATGACATATGTAATTAGAAGCCACTTGAAAACTTAGTTGCACTTGGGAAGTGATCATCCCCCTGTACTGGGCACTGGTGACACTCCACCTCGACTACTGTGTTCAGTTCTGGGCCCCTCACTACAAGAAAGACATTGAGGTGCTGGAGCGTGTCCAGAGAAGGGCAACAGAGCTGGTGAGGGGTCTGGGGGACAAGTCTGATGAGTAACAACTGAGGGAACTGGGGCTGTTCAGCCTGGAGAAGAGGAGGCTGAGGGGAGACCTTATCACTCTCTTCAAGTACCTGAAAGGAGGGTGTAGAGAGATGGGGACTGACCTCTTCTCCCTCAGGACAAGTGATAGACGAGAGGAAATGGGTTCAAGTTAAGCCAGGCGAGGTGTTGGATATTAGGAATGGTTGGATATTAGGTTGGATATTAGGAATTTTTTTTTCACTGAAAGGGTTCTCCAGCATTGGAATAGGCTGCCCAGGGAGGTGGTGGATTTGCCATCCCTGGAGGTGTTTAAAAAAAGGGCAGACGTGGTACTTGGGGATATGGTTTAGAAGTGTTTTTTGTCAGGTCAGGTTAATGGTTGGACTTGATGATCTTAAAGGTGCCTTCCAACCTTAACAATTCTATGATTCTATGAGTCTATGAACTCTGTGCAACCGATATGCATAATTAAAATCACCATCTTCAAATACTGTTGCTGTTCCTTCCTTGCTGGAGAATCATTTGTGCTTGCGATTTTAGCTTTAATAACTTTTCATGATATCCAAGGAAAAAAAAAAGGAGAGGTGGGAAAAGTACCTGCCTATTGGCTAGTCTTTGGGTGTTATTTGTGCTTACTGGAAAGCGGAGTGAGAATCTCACTGTGTTTTGTGTTGTGAATGTCAACAGGGAAGGCAGAGCCTTGTTTCTGAACACCATGCAAACCTGCGCGTTGGGCAAATGGGTAGAAGACCTGGGCAGGGGAACCAAAAAAGTACCAACCATTGCCCACAAGCAAGATAAGCAGCACTATCAATACAATAGCTTCTTCACCACTGCAGATTTTTCTTTTGGTGTCAGTATCTTGACAGGGGTTTCTTTTAAGGTGGAATATGAAGCCTGCAGAATGGAAGGAAAAAGAATAATAAATAGCAAAACCGGTGCTGTTCATAATTAGACAAGTAACATCAGGGTGAATGTTGACAAAAAGCACAGAGCACTTTTTATGCTTTTTATAAGAATAAAAAATACGCATAAGAATATTCAAGCCTTTTTCTTTTGCCTAATTTCCATGGGGCCAGACCTTGGTGATGAGGTCATCAGGAACGGTGGCAGGACCAAGCCTGGGTGACTGTGGCACACCTCCCTGGGCTTCCCTGCCAGTGGCGCGGCGCCCGTGCTGCTCCAAGGAAACGATAACTAGGAATCCTGAGCCTGACAATCAATCTGCGTTTAGATTATTTAACGCCACAAAAGTAAATAAGTGATGATTGGCAAATAGACAAATCTAATGCACTTTAATGCACTGGAGTAGCCATAAAGCATGACTTCTCCCCGAGCTCATGACGGTAACTTTCCTTTGCGACTTTGGACATTGTAAGACTAAGAAACGCTCTTGACAGACATGTTCCAGGTCATAGAACAAGATTGCATGATCAATAATGTTGAAAGCAAACTTCAGGACCAGAAATACAATTCCCGACATCGACATGACAGAAAGATGCCACTAAACATTCGGAACAGGGAGGGCTCTGTGCGGAGACACCGTCAATGCTGTGCTTTGGGGTCTGCAAGGCTCCGGGGTCCTGAGCTTCAGTTTCATCTCGGAGTTGGTTTTGTCCTTCCATGCGATACAGTACAGCGTAGAGGTGTATGTGTGGGGAATGGTACCCCCAGAAACAGAAGATAAGGTGCCATTTGACCATGTTGCTCTCCTGAGTGTCCATGTTGACATCACCTATAGCACCAACACATTTTGGAGATGTCATTTCACAGCCAGGAGAAGAAACACTGCAGCTTGTACAGAGCAAAGGCACGTTTAACATGAAAGCATGGAAACATTCGTCCTGGTTTGAGGTAAAACAGAACCAAACAGAACTTATATTTGTAATCTTTAGATGTAGATAAGTCATCAAAAAGAGGAAAATAATTGTAAAAAAAAGAATCATGCCCTCGGGTGTCCGCATTTTAAATTTCTACATCAGATTGTTTTGAATGATGCAATGTACTTCACAATTTGTTTCCAAAAGGCTTCGCTAGGCAAACAGGTAGGTGACACTAAAACTGACATCAGAGGTAGTTAGTTTCATCGTTTGCAGAGACACGTGAAGGTATGAATGAGCATGTCCGTCTATTGATGAAATTTATGTGGATTGCTTGAGTGCTGCACTGAGAGCTGTGGCTTGACTCATCTCTCATTTCCATCCATTGCATGCACGTTCTGCTTTACTGGTTTGTGGGCACAGGTGGTCCCTATCTCCACACTTGAGAAAGCATTTTGATAGACAATAAATAGCAAGAAGAGGAAATGCTTTATTCCAGTGGTTTAACCTGAACACAGAGACGGAGCTCAGCGTTGCTAGATATAACCTTACCTCGTTAAACTCCGCGTATAGGAAGAGAACATCTGAAAATTGGGAATGTAGCTTGGAAAAAGCGGGAGCCTGCCTGGAGGATGAGTTCTACAGCAGCCCCATTCATGCAGCGGCTCAGAGGAGTGCTTCTGGTACAAAGGTTTATTTTCCACAGTGTGTAACTTGGCAAAAACAATTCACTCCACACTCAGCCTTGGCATTCGAGATCTCAGTCTGTATGTAAATGTTCTATAGATTTAAAAAAAAATAAATGTGCTGTTTCCAAATTGCAAAGGGGGGGGAAAAAAGGAAATAAAATATTGTTTTCTTCTTCCCTTTTGGTGCTCCTTGCCCTTCTCTCACCGAGACCTTAATGTGCAGAGAGCTCTGTACAGGCAGCCCCTCTGCTCGCAGGCAGCTGCCTGCTGGAGAGGCGCCTTCATGTTTTAAGCCCAATTGAAGCTTGGGTGTCCAAGAGTGGGGTCACTATTAAAACATTGCTCACTATTAAATGAAGAGCCAGTAGTGAAATTTGGCTTTAGCTCTAAATTCAGGTTCCTGTACATTTGGGGTGGTCAACCCTGAGGTTTTGGGTTGAACCCAACCCAATAAAAAGTTCTATGTTTTATTTTTAATTTGGCGAGCTGCTATATATACGTTTATGCTTCTCAGTATGCTGAGACTTTATAAAAGATCAAATTCTTCCCATCACTTCATCTTAATATAGAGCTTTCCTAAAAAGCATACAGCATTTTAGGCTGTGTTTTCAAAAAGAACCACTAAAATTGTGCCAGTGTTATTTTTCACGTAAAATGTTGATTGTACTGGCACAATTTAGATGTGCAACACCACACACGTGTCCCTGTCCACCCGTGGGAGCAGGAGGCCATGCACAGCCCCCTGCCACCCGCCCCACCGAATTTTAGCTTTCCCAATGCTGTTTTCTCAGCAGAACAAACCTGCGAGGTCTGAAATCTCCTTAAGCCCTGGACCTTGTCGAGGCTTATGCAGGTGCTTAACCGTAAGCACCGGGTCATCCTGAAGAAGTCTGCAGTTACATCTCTATTTCCAGGGCATCCCCAGCAGCACTTGAACCGGTAGGGCTGGTGGTGGCAGCGGTGGACATGAAAGGTCCTCCCGCAAGGACACGGGAGCACGTGTGAGCTGCAAACACCCATCCCTGCCTCTCTGGAAGTGGTGTTTGCTCCTGCAAAAGGCTTTTTTCTGCTGGCCTTGCCTGCCAAAAGGGGAGAAACTCTTTGTGGTTTCACTCTTTGTGGTCGCTCATACCCTTTTCTCCTCTGTGCCTTCTAAACAAGCGCTGTCGTAGGAGGGTCGGGGAGAAGAAAATCCTGACTCATTTTAGCAGTGAAGGTTGTGCAAGCAAAACAGTCGTCAGTTAAAAATCATCTGAGTCATCTTTAACAGCTCTTGTAGCCCACGAAAAGGATTGAAATGATATAAACAGAGTGGCAAAATGTTTGCCCACGCGCCCACATGGCTCAGAGGTTGTCCACACTGCTGATGCTGTTTATATCATTTCAATCATTAAAGCATCTTTGGGTGCCTAAAAGCTTAAAGCCGTTTTTTTTTTTTTTATCTCAAGGTAACTTGGATATGTTCAGGGTCTCTTTCCCGGGAAGCACTCTAAGTGTGTAGTTATTATCTAGGTATTATTATCTCCCTTTGCTCACAGGCAGAAAAATCAAGGTAAAAAGAAACGAAGGCAGCATCACGCATGGGGTTAATCTGTATGAGTCGTCCTCTTGAACAGGATTGCCCACACGATTAAAAGCAGGCTTTGCTGCTTGGCGGGATCAGGGCCACCGCGGCAGAGCTGCCCTGGACCCGTCTCTTCCCGGGAACACCCGAGTGCTGCCGCCACCTCTCCTCTCCTCTCCTTCCCTCGGCCGCCTTTATGTCCCCGGCATAAATCCTCTTTACTCGGGCTTTGTGTCTGGGGGCCGGCAGCGGCGTTTGTTCCCAGACGAGGTGCAATGCCGAGGCTGAGGGGAAACGGCGGGAGGGGGAATACATGCATATATATATATTTTTATACAGGTATAAATGCATTAATATGAAATATATGCGCCCCCCTAACCGTGCGCAGACACGGAGGGAGATTTTAGCTCCAAATTGTCAGGCTTTAATAGATTTAAATCAGGCTCTTAACGCTATTTTAACATATTTTTTTGTGCGTGTTTAGTAACAACAGTCATCTTAAATTGTAGTGGCACATGGCCAGAGGGAAGAGAGGTGTTAATGAGACTCACTATAAATGGAAGGAGCTCGGGAGTGACAGTTTTCCGGAGCACTGTTGGCATCAGATCGAAGAGACAGGTGGTGGCACAGGGCTGACCGATCACCTCAGATAATGATGAAAGAGGAGTGACAGGGGTGAAAGATTCAAGGACCACTGAAGAATGGCGCGGGGGAAGGCAGGGGCCATCAGCCAGCCCCGACAGGCGCGGCCGGCTCCCCGCGCGCCGCTCGCACCGGTGAAATATGAGAGGGGCTGATAAGGGGGAAGCAGAGTATTATCGATATCAGATGTGGAAATGAGTGGACTTAGTAACCTATCTACCATTTGGAGTAAGTATTTACGGTTTCCATGACCAGAATCAATCAGGTTTGAAATTCATTCTTATTTGGCAGAGGAAATGTGCACTTAACCTTTACATTCGGGGTCTGCTGATGAATATTGACCTGGAAAAATATCCCAAAGGTGTTCTGTCCGACGAAAAGTTATTTAATAATTTCGTAAATGATTGCCGTACCGCAGGGACTAAATATTTAGATCGGAAATCCTAACTTTAGATGGGTGCCCGACCAGGGTGCAGATTATTGCTAGACTGAGAGCCCTCCAACCTCTCATCAACCAGCCATAAATCAGGGGGATGGAGGAGTTCAGACAGAGCAAATTCTGGTGACAGCCACGTGATGGACTCACGGGGGAGAAAATGAAAATTCATTCCCTGACAACCTGCTACAGGCTGCAGGTATGGCAAGGGGGAGAAGCTAAATAGATCTCTATCAGCTGCGAGGATGGCAGACCCCCATCATATGGAAATGCACGAGGAGGGTAGGTGAAACCCGAAGCTGCACACAAAATGCTAGAACGTCAGAGCGGCTGAATCACCTGAGCAAAGATTATATAAAAATGTAAATTGCCTGTTCCTGACCCAATCGCGTTTAAAAATGAAGGGACAAAGAGTGACAGGAAAGGTGCTATTATTACAGATTCAGGGTGATGCACAGTCACTGCTCAGATTCCTCTTCGGCAGCGGCTGGGAGGCAAGCTCAGGCACTGAGAATAATTTTCCTGCAACTGCCCTCTCCTATTTATACACCCGATCCGAAGGCTTTGGGGATGAACGGAAACGATCTGGTGGATTTTAACGGGCTTCTGAGCAGGATCCATGCAAATCTGCTCTACGCGGGGATTTCATTCCCTGATTTTTTTAATCGAACTGAACTTACTCAAGATTTTCAGTGTGCAGTTAAATATTAAATTCACTTTAAGAAAGATTATTTTATAAAGCTGTTCTCGCTTATGTGAGAGTAATGATCTCGAAGACGAGCAGGAATTGCTCTGAAATGCACAGACTGCTTGGCTTTACAAAAGATCTCGCTAATGGGCTAGATCAAGTATTGTTATCCCTAAAATTAAATGCCAGTGTTTAAAACTCCATTTTTATACGAAGAACTTGCCATTAATAATTTTTAAGGCTCTTGATTAAATAACTAAAAGTGCATTATTATTGGGTTAATAATTACTTCAGATACGTTCAGATTTTGGTCATTTTCCCTGCATTATTACAGCACAGAGGCAAAATTTCACTCATATATTTGACTTAAATGACAGTCTTTTGGGATTTGCAACAGAAATTATAACTTCTGCTGCAATTTACATGTTAAGTTCTGTAACCCCGTGATAGTTCAACCATTTGTAAAAGAACAGTAGGTGGCCTAGTGGTCTAATATTCAATGAATAATTTTATCTTACATCAAGCACGAGGTCCAGTTTAATGTTTCATTACATTAAAATTGCACTGGGTGACATAAACTTTGTAATTAAAGGAGCATAACTTTTCCAAAACGGTATAGATGACTCTCATAGAAAAATCAGCATGTTTAATCAAGCCATTACGTTGTTATAAACCTGGTCTGGTTTCATGTGTACGAGATGCTACCTGTTGAAAACAAGCCGTGTTTATTGTCATTGTCCATCTATATCACTTGAGGATTTAATTCCTTGATATTTTACATCCAAGATGTCACGCTGTGGCACAGTGCCTGGTGGATAAGAAAGCAAAACAATCCACAACGGAGAAAGCAAAGTGCCATCACTGTGGGATGCTGAACTCTTTGGGCATGGCGGTGGCTGCATCTCAGTGCAGTTGGGTATCTGGAGCTGCAGACATCTGCTGGCAGAGCCAGCGAGGTGCCACGGCCTGGCTGTGCTCTGGTGTGGCACCGACTGGCACAGCTGGAGAGGGTCGGAGAGCGTGCCCTCCTCCGGAGCAGTGCAGTGGGTGAGATGTCCCTGGGCCCTGGGGGTTCGGAGAAGCACCGCATCCCTGGGAGCAACCCCCAGGGCACATCAATCTCCACTTCAGATTGCTTCTTAATGGCCCGAGAGCTTTCCAAAGGGAACTGCAACACAGTATGGTTTTGCATTAGCTTTTATTTGTCTTTCTAGATATTACCATTAGTCATCGTTAGTTATGAGGCAATGGCAGATATCAATTAGAAGATGAAGTATGACTGAAGTCACGTGCAGGTGGTAATGGAGCTGCTGTAGAATTAGCTCCTGGCGGCACCGCAGCATGGTGGCAGCAGCTCCCGGGGTGGGAGGCTCCATAATCCACCCTCTGCTCTGGGCATTTTGGGTTTGTTCAGTTCGTGCAGCTGACTTTTGCTTTGTTTTGTTGCATTTTCTTATGTCTGTTTCATTGGAGAGAGCTGAATCAATGAACTCGTCCTTGTTGAGCCGGAACGTTTTTGGATTTAATAGACCAAAGGTATGGCATACCCTTCTGTGCTTAGATCCTTGTTCTCTTTCACCCCAAATTAATTTCTTTCTCATTTAAAATTAAAACACTTAATTAGTGCACAGGTATAATCAAGAGCAGGAGAAGACTACTGGGGGAAATGTTGGTCCTGGCATCAAAACCATACTAAAAGAGCTGGAAGACACTCTTTAATGTCTCAAGATGGTTCCAGTCGTTGCTTCCTAAATCGTGGTCTCTGAGCTGATGTTCAGAGAGCGCTTTGAAGGGCAGGTAGGTAATAGGAGTTTCATCGCAGATACGCTTATTGTCGTAATAGAAAAAACAGAGTAATTGTAATGGGTTCAAGAGACCCGATATATCTCAGTTCTTGTGTCAGATACAGTTCGCTAGATGCAGCATTAATTGATGCATTACGTACCGTGTGTTAAGACACATTACCTAGCTACTTTTTATTGTTCATTGAGATAAAGGGTTGTATTAACCCCAGATTTTCTGTTGATATTTTTTTTTTTTTTGCCTGTGAGGCCTAATGATACAAGGGTGGCACAAGATGGAAAGAGAAACAGTAAGTGGATTTTCAAGGTATGGAAAAAACACCTAGAGATGCAGATGCCTACAGGAAAAGGTGGGTTTTGAAAATGCTGCAACACCCACCTCTACTCTACCTGCCTGAACTTCTAGGCACCCGAATGCCTTCCCAAACCACGGCCCCTTTTGTTGGCCTCGGGTTTGCGGAGCCCAGAATTGAGCCCAGGTGGCCGGACTGGGTAAGGGGCTGAGCTACATCCCTCCCCCTCTGCACGGGGTGGCAGCAAATGTGCTGTATGTTCTAAAAATAAAAGCCCGGATTCAAACATGATGTATCTCCTTTGATTTCCATGCAGATACACCAGGAATGAATGTATCTATTATGTCGGGGTCTGCTGGAATGTTAATTTTGAAAGTCATTTCTCTCAATCTATAATTATATCTTCTTTGTCAGAAAGTAGGAATTTCTTAGAGCAAAAGGGATTAATCTCAGTCACTGTTTTCAAACAGTTTGAGTTAGGTAGTTTCTGTAAGACTATCATTTCTTTTCTTTTAAGCCAGTTAAATTTTGCCTGAGGCTAACATTTTATACCCAGAGTAAATCTTACTAAAATTAAGAAACAGAACATACAGCTGCCCTTATTCCTGGCCCACAGATGTTACCAAAATCTGATTAAAAAACCCTTAATCTTCTGCTGCACCTTTTCATTAGTGTAATAATCATTTTTGCCAAATATCTGGCAGAAGAGGGTGGAAAAAATGTGAAAAATACGAGGTTTTGATGATCAGCATCTTTGAAAAGACTCGTTGAACCTAGTGGGAGAAATGAGGACTTGGGGTAATCCATGTGCTGAAATATTTTTGCTTCTTTTTCTAGAAAATGTGCAATTTGGTCAGGCAGAAAAAATTGAACAGAGCCTTCCAAGCAATAAATCACTGGATTGCTGGTGACATTCATACAATGCGGATATAGTGTTAACTGTATGAGTCAGACAGCCCTTACTGCACTCAGCCTGTTCCTAGGAGGTGACCTTGCCACGGTGTAGTAATCAATCATTCTGGCACAGGACACACTGTTTTTGTTTAATATTACACTATTGGAATATATAGTAAACAAAGTGCAAAGGAAATTTCGAAAGCAAGCACTATATAAGGTGTGCTGTAATATTTTGCAGCCTGAGGAGTGCCAACAGCGTACTCTGTGCTGTATGTGTGCCTCCAGATTACTAACTTTAGGCTGTTAGCAGCAGCAAAGCATATGTGACTATACTCGAATACTTCAACTGTCTGCACAGCTCGAGAGGAACAATTCAATGGAAATATGAAGTTAGGATTACAAAAAAGATTTACTACCATAGACACTGCAGCCTAACATTTCTTATTTTGGCACTTTTATACAGTGTATACATCACGATTTTCCCAGCCAAATGACAGAACAGCAACATCCCAAACTGCCTGAAAAAAATTAAGCAAACAAATCTTAATTAACTAGTAAAAATTCTTTTAGTGTACGATAAGTGAAGTGTTACTGCTTATAGCCAAGAGGTTATATTGGATTTCCATGCATGAGTTATACCATGAGCCAGTTAATTCATGAAGTTTGCTGTCAGTGAATAGAGTAAAGGAAGACAAAGGCAAACTCTTTTGAATGAAGGAACTGTAAGTGAAATATATTTGGTTCTTACTGTTTTCACATAGAGTAGAGATGAAAGATAATGCAGTGGTAATTGAGTATATAAAACTACCTTGTCAGAGAGGTAGCATTAATGTCGAGTTTGTTCTGGATTTCGCAAGTGCGAACCACTATGTTCACGCTGCAAAAAGGTGAAGAATCAAGTCTGTTATGCCTAAGATTTCATTACGTATAAATGTGGACACACATCATTTTTTCAATACTGCAGCCTGCTTTTATTTTCTTGCGGTCCTGGAGCCACCAGTGAGCCAGATGACACTGAGAAGTGATCCGAGACACTGTTTGGGGTGACCAAATGCACCCATGTGCTCTCACACATACAAAAAGCCGAATGACTTGAGAAGGGAGCAAAGGCAATCAGTGAGCACACAAAGTTTTGGCCCTGGATTGCAGAGGGAGACAGTCGTGGTGACACTTTCCAAGGTGATCTGTAGGTTTTCTTCAAAAGGGTTTGATGCTCTTTCAACTTTAAACAGTTGAGAAACACTGCTCTAAAGTGTCCATCACTGTGAGATGAATTGTGCTTTCATAGCGGCGTGCCCTGCCGGAGCAGGGTCGGGGCTGCCTGCGCACGGCACCGGGGCTACGCTGGTGCCCACCCCTCCTCGGCTGTCCTGGGTAAGCAGAGATGCTGCTGGACAAAACGTTCATATTTTCATATATTTCCACAGCTTTTGGGATATGGAAACCACCTGGGTAACACTAACGCTTTACTCAATCTCTAAGTGGCTCCCAGGGGAGCATGATGAGTCCCAGTCAGCAGAACCGCAGTCCAGCCCTCAGCAGTGAATGAGATGGGCAGAGCTGACCCCGTGCCTTCGGCAAGAACCAGCCATGAGAAGCTCATGCCCAAGTGGACTTTGAGCTTTAGAAGTGGTGCCGACATCCTCAGGTCTGGTAGGCTCCACATCCTCACCTCTTGCCCCCAAATGCCTCTAGAGTGATTCTGGGTAGCACAACCTGTGAGTTATCAATGCCACATACACACGGGAGGACAGGGTTGAATGTAGTTATGGTCATTTCATACCTGGGCAAAAATAAATTTGCAACCTGATGTTTCAGCCCATGCCATGGATTTATGTTTTATTTGCTCAGGCGCCGGAGCCAAATCCATTTCTCCCCAGACCAGTGTACTATGGGCAGGCTGTGGCTGCTTGCAACAAATTTGGTGACCAACTCTATCAGCTGACCCACAGGCCTGTGTATTTCATATTGTAATTATTTATTGTCCTTCTGAAGGAGTCAGAAGGTCTTTGGCTCACAAGTGGCTGGTTGTTTTCAAGGGAAAATTAGCATTGCACCAAGAAGATGAATGTGGGACACATGAAGCATGCTCAAATTCTGAATTCTGTGTTTTCATCTAGTGTTCGTATTTCTGTATTTCAGCCAAGAAGGGGAAGAAAGGGGAAAGAAGTATCTAAGTGCTCTCTCAATTTGTCCGTGAGCTCATACGTTTCTTTAGTTTAAATATATATGCAACAGAAAGTAAGAAAGCCCAGCCTTCTAGTAAAACCTCAAGTCAGTGTAGGTTTACATGGGTGTACCTGAAAGGAGTGCTTGGCATAGTATTAGGGAAAGCAGCAAATTAAATATGTTTCCCAGGACATTTAATTTTGCAATACAGTTCTTGGCAACAACATTTCTGTTTATCTGCCATCAATGCTAAAAAACAGGCTGATGTTATTTTCCTGGAAGAAAGTATTGCAGAAATATACGTCAGTTATATTAAAAAATGCGTTTTGAAACTTCCAGTATATTAGTTTCAAATAGGTATTACGGTTCTTCACAGTAAATATTAAATTACTCTAAAGATGCTTACTGTTAGAGGCTGACTGCTGATGTTGATTTTATCTTAGTTGTTTAATCATTCTACAAATAAATGTATCCAGTCAAGACGGTAATGTTTTTTGTTATGGGAGTGTTAGCTATACATTATTAGCCTTTATGTGAATAATGAGCAGTTATTGTAAGACATTCAACAAAGACTTAAAATAGTCAAGTTCTGCTTAAACTTAAAACACCCGCTTTCTAGGTTAATCAAAACAAGGGAAACACACTGGTAGGTTAACCTGGATTCAGTGTACAAACACCATAAAACCCTGCGCAGGTTCCCTCCCAGAATCACATTACATACCTATTGCAATGCCTCAAATCAGTTGGGAATGATCATTTTCGCTCCAGTACCACTACGGTGTCCCACCTCCTATAGCAGTAATGGGTGTCAGGTACTGTTTGGACTAGAAAGGATTAAGCTATCACCCCCCTGCTGTGTGTTAATTTATTGCTTCAGACATTTTCATATCTGATTCATTTTCGCCCGCTCCGCCACGTCTCGGCAAAGTTGCGCGTCTGGGCGGCCGGAGCGGAATGGCTTTGGTCTGGGGGCACGGCGCCGGCATCGTCGGGGGAGAGAGAAGCCGTGCCGGCACGGCCAGGCAATCCACCGAGGTGCGACAAGGCAGCCAAACAGCCAGCGCCTTAGTAAACAAGACAGAGATTGCGATGCCGTTTGAGATCCCAGTGCTAGACATCTTTCCATAATAGTGTTATTTCCTCAAGAAAATAATGGGTCACCGCCACACACAAACTACATAAAAAATGTTGTGATCAGGGTGGTTGTTTTTTTTTTTTTTCTCCCCTGGTTTTGTTTAGTGATTATGTAGAACCTGCTGAAAAGGTGTTTATTTCTGTTTGTAAATTGAATGCGCTGGGTGTTTTTCTCCAGCATTGCCCCAGGCTCTGTTGGATGTGATGATGGAGCTGGAAGCCGAGGCAGACACCGGAGAGGCATACGTGGAGGGAATCCGGCTGGAAAACAAAGCCCTGTTTTGTCATTTCGTGCCTCTCAAAAGTCCCACTCCATGCAGGCAAAACGTGAGTTAATAAACATTAAACAGGATGAGTGAAGTACAAAAAGAAATATAAAAATAAATAGCAACCTCACTGGAAGCACCGGGGCCATCCCCAGTGCACGGGTGCAATGGGGACACCAACCAGAGAGCAGAATTGGCCCCAAAGAAACCACCCCCATCCTGCCACCCCACACCGTCCCCTCTCACCTCCCAAAGTCAGCCATCTGGGATTGTGTTCCTGAATCCCTTTTCTACCCTGGTTGTGATATGTGGGTGATGGAGAACCTCACCCTGTCGTGCGTGTGTTGCACACGGACACCTCCGCTGGTTTAATTTCACACATATCTATTGCACATACACAAATAAATTCTCCCATACCATTTTATTGAATTTCTAGTAAGTTGGCAGACTAAAGTGATTTTTAACACTTCTCAATTGGATTTATGATTTCTATGTCATCCGCCCTGCTTTCTGACATTAGGAAATGTTCAACATGAGGGAATCATTCCGTGGTTCTTTTAACTACACTATAAAACATTTTAGTCTCCTTTCTTTCAGAAATCCATAAATGGCTAATTTAATCACAGCCTTACAGCAGAAACTCTCAGTTTCTTCTGCTAATTATGTGGCTGAGTTTTGGTGCTTAAATCATTATGATATGTTGGGGACAGGTAGGGAGCGGACTGTCAGGGCTCGGTCACCAAAGACCAGATCATGACTTGGTCTCCAAAGCATTGAGGGTTACCTGGGCTTGGGTCCTCTCTGTGGGGCATGCGGCACGGCATCCCCAAGTGGTGTTTTCAGGAGATCCAGACAAACCCAGGAGCTTTCCATATTAAACATTTTCAAAGCTGCAATTTCCCAGCTCTCTGGAGTGGGGACTTACTCTTCCCCCTTACCTGACTTACTTTGTTTTTCTGACAAATTAGGACCACGCCAACCACAAAAAAAGCTTTACAAGCCATGTGCACTGTGGTGTTGACTGAGCCTTCCTTCCTCCAACATCCGTCCAACCGAAGCACGTCTGAATTTCAAAGGTACACGGAGCTGGGTGGTGAGAGGGCTGATGGCAGTGTGAAAGTATGCACACCACTGCTTTGCGAAAACTCCAGATAATTACAACTATTAAACCTTTTGCATGTCTGACCTGTTGAAACTTGAGCTTCCAGGGTTTTTGTGCTCTCCTAGGAGGTTTCTTGCTGAAGTGGGCATAGCTTTTTCATCACATGCACCACCCACTCTTCAGAGCAAGTGCAGCAACCTTATTCCTCCCTTGTAAACTACAAGTCGGAGCTCCAGCCGTTGTCCTCACCATTCCTGAATTGGGTGATTTGAAGCCTGGATCAGGCCGAACCCTTTTGAGGGTCCCAGTGGTTAGATGTCCTGTGCTGGTCCCTCTCATTGCAGAGACAGGCTGGATCCAGCGTTCCAGCCTCTTGTGAGTCGGGCTGTGAGTGCAAATCACTCTCCGACCTTCCGTTGAAGGAAGTTTTGGAGGCGAGGCAAGCTGCACAAGGGTCTTGGGGTTCGGGGAGCTGCTGCGCCTCCTGGCTGCTCTGCATACAGGTTGCAATGGTCAGATCTTTGGGTTATAAAATGAATAAGAAAAAAAAGTTGTTGATGGCTGCATTAAAATCAATACCTAGAGGAAAGCTTTTAAAACTGTTTTAGCAGTTTTATTTGCATAGATAAATGCCTAAACCTTTGGAATCTGTATACCGTTTTATTGAAACTCATTTGATTTGGTAATTGCCAAGATCCACTCCTCTTACATTTTTTAATGTTTTGTGGTTTATGCAATGATTAATTTATTATAAAAACATAATTTCTACATTCTGGCCAAAACCAGGAAACAAAACCAAATATCCCTCAAACCTTAGCCTTAATGTCACTCTGTTGATGGTTTTAAATATATTTTCCACTTTTTAAGGAAAACAGCATCTGTTACATATAGGCTGCAGCTCACCCCGGTATGGGTCTCACCCCATCTCTGCATGCTTTGGTCCATTTGCCCCATCACCTCTCATATTCGTTGCTCTGTCCCCTCCCATCCTCAATCTCATTCCCTTCTCCTTACCACCTCCCCTGCCCATCCACTTTGGGAGTGTTTCCTGCCCTGGTTCCCATTTCCTTCCTCACTCCCCGTGCCTCTTCCACACACCCTGGCAGCACACGCGGTGCCACGCTGACGCGGCCCCTGATGGAGAATCCCGATTTGCAGATGTCACCGCATACAGCAGCTATATTCTATCCTGAAACTTATCTTAATCTGTAATAATCAATATCAGCATGCAGAACCATATGCACCATTAGCTACAATTTACATTTGATAATATACTGTTTTTCTTCATTAGGGTACCTCTCCCATCACGACATGCTTGCATGGGGAAAGGCTTGGTGACGGAAAGCCGTTGTCCAACTTATTTCTCCTTGAGTCCAAACCCCAGTCTACGTCCTCTTGTCTGGGCTCGGATGGCAAGTGGGACTGATTTTCTTCTTGAATGACCAGAAGTCATTTTTCAGTCAAGTTACTGCTGATTACCTGGGGGTAAATGAGAGTCGTGATTTCTGGGAAAATTATGAGAAAGGAGCTGGTTAACTGGCAGTCATCACCAGCTTCAAGAGTCAATAGGTGTTTGGGGAGCAAAGGTTAAGTGAGGATAGTGAAAACACAGTGAGAAGAGTTAATAAAAAACACTAAGAATTATTATTCCTTAACTAGCCTTAATTCTCAAGGGTTAAAAAAAGTATGGGTGTGTAACAGTGTGGAAATGCAAGCAATTGTCAGAGCCACGCGCTTAAGTATTTCCAGGCATAATTTTCTATCTCAAGTTCAAAGACTTTTGGAAAAGGCACACATACAACATTCCACGAGAGTAAGGGGTAAAGTCAAGACTGGCGTGTGACCACAATTTACTAAAATGTGATTGCTAATATGGGGATTTTGGTACATTTCCCCATTAGAAAAGCGTCGTTGCAAGAAACATGCTATCCCACTCTTGCTTTACCCTTTTGACATGTTCGTGGCAGTTGGACCTGACTTGCTGCATTTTTGGCCCATGCACAGTCCATACTAAAGCTGATTTTACTGAAGGGGGTAGATGCCGTGGTAGGTGCAAAGACACCACGGCACTGGTGAACTGAAAGCATTCACTCAGCCCCAGGTCCCATTTCAGATGTCCCCCCAGACCCTCGCAATGGCAGAGCACAACGAAGAGCTTCCAAGCGCCTGTCCTAGGAGTGGGGAATGTGGAGGACGTGTAGCACCAGCATGTCCACAGCCTTCAAGAGCAAGGAAAAGACATTCCTGATCCTCCATTTGGGGAACAATTTTCCTCTAGCAGCTGGAAATTTTTAATAAGGAGGCTTTATATCACCACGCAAGGTGCACTTAAGGGAATGTGACACGGTGTGACAGCACTGAGATGCTGCAAAGATTTTGGTGCTTTGGACAGAATTAAAAATTCTGCTGGTGTGGCTGTGGATGGGTGCAGTACAGTATAAATTAACATATAACTAATAACTATACAGGCATTATAGCGAGTATCTCATGGTGATAAGCTTCGTGATTCTCTTCAACCCACTGAAGTTGAAGGAAGAGCAAAGGCCTTTTCAAGCTTACTTTATCTTCTTGCTTCTTAAGTGAGACTAATCAAGTTTATATCCTTTTAGCTTATTATTAGCCCAGCAGAGCTTCTGGCACTCTTTACAGCTTTTTTGACATGAAAGTTAGTTACACCTACTGTACTTAGTATGACTTCACTTTTCTTGTGATAAATCCTGAAAATTAATATACTGTATCCTCCAGATTACAAAATGAAAGTGTCCTAGACATTGTGAATACTCTGGCTGTGGAATGCTGCCAGTAAAAGAAAAACTGATGTCTTAATGATCTCTGTTAATAAAAAGAAGAAACTTGGTAGTAAATTTTCTTGGTTAGGATGACAGGCTTTTCCTCTTTTTCTTTTTCTCACCCTAAACTCGAACTGACGCGTATTTCAAAATTTATTGCAAAGAAGAAGAATCCTTGAAAACAAAATATAATAATGAAAATCTTGAGAGTGAAGTGAGTGCTGCGTTACTTATGCAGCCAAAGCTCCCACTGACTTTAACAGGAATTTTGGCTGCAGGAGGAATGCAAGGCTGAGCCCTGAGCACTGAACATAGGTTAAATTCTTTCTTAAATTAAATGAAGGATAATAATGAAATCTTTTGTTAAATTATTTGCTGACTGGGCTTCCTGATTTGGTAAATTAAGAGAAAGTCAAGCTCTGAAACAAGTAACCATTCTTGTTACAAAGGGTAGCACTGGTGGCACTGGTGTCTTATTGAACACAGATCTGCTTAATTACAGTTCCCACTGTTTGTTAAGATAACGAGTGCCAGCTGTTTGATAGCGGTGGAGCCCGCAGAAGGAAAAACTGGCTATCTTTGTCATTTCCATTTAGGCCCCAGATCAGACTTGCGTGTCTATAAAATTGTATAGGGAGCAAAATAACTGAGAAGTGCACTCGCAATGTGTTCCGCAAATTTGGGCAGAGCATTTGCCGGTGCACACGGAGCTCTACCATCTATATCTAAAGCAACTCACCATTGGGAATATAAAGTCAAAGCAGAAAAATTGAGCATTTAATGGTCTACCATTATTGTTGAAATCACAATGACAGGCCATGATCTTCAAGTACAATTTTGATCCTTATGCAGTAACTGAAATTACAGCATTTCATACTCTGACTATATTATAGGGAATAAAACATCTGTCTAAATATTGGAGATATAAAATCCTCAAAATAAAGATATTTGAGAATATCTTGCACAGAGCACCTTTCCACCTGCTTGCTTAGTATAATGCAGTCATTATGGCAATAAATGTTTCTAATAAAGTATGAAAATGGATTGTTTGCTTTGCTGCTTGTATGAACTCTCATTTCTCTTTTTATTATATTGAATCTGACATTTGCTTACCCTTTATCAGTAGAATATTTAATCAACTCCAATCTGTAAGAAGCAAGAGGAATTTCTATTTTATTTAAAACCTGTCCCACATGAAAAAGGACTGGGAAATAGGTCACACAGTGTATGGGAAGTGTGAAAAGTGTTAGAGTTACAATGCTGAATATTTATCTAGTCTACAAAAGAGACGGTTCTAAACTTGTACAGTAACATGCAAGTCTGCTGCTATTGTTTAAAGCACCGGTGAAATGATTTAATGGCTTAATGTTTCTAATTTTTATCCACAGTACAGGATCTAGAGAATTAAACCTCTGTCAGCTTTATTTATTTTCTCTGTCAGAGTATTTTCTTGCACTTTTTTGCTGCATAACTCTTCAGAAATGCTATATCCATATCAATTGTAATTTCTTTGGGCTCTTGTCCAAAATACTCAACGTAAACAGTCTGTGTTTCCTCTCCATCTGTATTTTGGCTAATCCTCTGTTTTAGACAATCTAATGACAAGTGCTGGTTATCTGGAGGTACATGGTTTTCAAACTGGCACACTATGATTTATGGTTCTTGTTTTACAGAAAGTATCACAAGCTCACAGAAGTGAAAGCTTCCAAATAAGCACCTAACTTTTGTAATAAATGCAGCTAACAACATGTCTGCAAATATATAGCAAACAGAGTGAGTGATGTCTTATTATGCAGGCCACAGTTTGACTTGGTCTGGTTTTATTTATGAATATGTCTTGCATCTGTTTCAAATTTCAGACCCGTTCAGTTTCTCAAATGCTCTCCCAAACAAGCTTGCGCTGAACGTTGTTAATTATCCTAATAAAATATTTGTATCAATTTTACTAAAGATCCGCAATGCCTCTGCCACAAGCAGACGTATTTTAATAACTGAGTTAAGAGAAATAATTATAGCCAGCACTGGAATGGGTCGGAGATGTCCAGATTGTATAAAAAAAAATGGGAGAGGGGGGGAAATGGGTAGAGTACAGCTAACTGTACAAGAGCAAAGGGACATATGATTAAATTAAAGGGCAATGCTTTGTGAACAAACAAAAGGAAATCCTTCTTCATACAATACATAGTCAATCTGCCGAATTCACGACCACAGGGGGTCATTGAAACAAATGCTGTGGCTGGGTTTCAGAGCGGACTGGATAATTTTATGGAGGTTATTAAAATACGCAGCCCTGGAAGCTCAGATAATGATAAGGGTAATCAAACCCCGTGCCGCAGCCTGTGAGTTGATGGTCGGAGGCACGGGAAAGGAGCCTTGCCCCCTGTGCCTCCCCGAACGAGCTGGACGGGGCCTTACGGGGGGCTTCACCTTCCTTTGAAGAGGCGGGTGCTGCCCACCGGCGCGGCGCGGGCTCCATCACTGATCTCCTCCGGTAGGGCCATTCCACGCTCCTCAGTAAAAATAAAACATGAGACCCTACTGTGAATTTCTAAGCATTCTCCCCTTGCCGCCAGTTCCTCGGCACCGAGTGATCTTTGAGGGAACGCTGTTGCCTTGCCTTATTCTTGCCGTGCAATTCAATAGTTTATGCAGGGACGAGCTGATGTAAGGACCGCTGTGCGCATCGCTGCCAGGCGCAAGGGGTGCGGGGTCTGCCCGCTGCTCTGCGGAGCAGCACAAGGGCGTGCAGAGAAGCCCTCAGCCATCACGGCGAGTATTTAACCCTCTACCAGATAGTAAAGCTTTAAATGTCTTTTTCTGCCGTGAAGTCTTTTAGTTCTTGCTCTTGGCGAGGCCAGGTTGAACCAAATGACACCTTGCCCCTTGCTTTAGCTGAGGGCTGGGAATTTCATTGTCTGTATTTCACACCTTTGCTACAACACCTGTATCCAGGGATGTCTTTCTCATGATCCTACAAGAAGATGGGACATACTCTGCACACCTCAATGACTGTATGCATCCTACAGCATCCCAAATGTCATCAGTTAGATCATATTTGTAGCTATGTAAAAAAAAGAAATAAAAAAAAAATGGCCTTAATTAAACAAAGCAAAACAAAACAAAACAATGAGCTGATCAACAGGATCTGAGGAGCATTGGGCTGAGGGGAAAGACTGCCAAAGGGGTGCCCAGCCTGTCCCCATGGGGGTGGCTCCAGCTGTGTCCAGCTACGTTTCATGCCACCGCTCAGGGGTCCCTGGGTGCTTCTTGGAAAGCGAGGGGCTTGCCCTCCTGCCACTTTGATTGCACTGATACCATGAAAGCCAAGGCGACAGTTGGCATTTGTTTGTACCCCTTGTTATCACCCAGGGCAGAGAAATCCGAGACTGAAAATGGACAGTGTGTCTCCGATCAGGGAGGCTGTCAGCGCGATTTATGGAAGTCTGATTTCTTATTTCACTTCTGTGCAGGAGAAAAAGTGACAACTTCGCCTTTCGGTATTGTCAGTCTAACGCTTTTCCCAGGCTGTTCACATGCTGGAAAGTGGACGGCGAGAAGAGAGGGAGCCTGAATGCCTGCATCCCTCAGCAGAGGACCTCAAGGAGATGCTTAACTGGCATTTGGAGCTAAGTGCAGTGGCAGAACAGGGGGGGCTGTACTCTGCTTCACCACATGGGACTTCACCCAAAGCTTCCCTTAAATATTTGGAGCCCTCACCCAAAAAGCCAGGGGCATGGTGTGGTATTCTCAGCTCGGCTGTTCCTCACCAAGATCTTTCTGTCCATCATTTGCTTTTGCTGGAATTTGTTGAGTTAGAACCTGATTTTAAGATGCTAAAATCAATGACATAAATGTACTCCCCTTGCTAGTCATTTTGGTTATTGCCCTAAGCTTTGTTGCTTGGATTGCTCTTGCTAGCACATAATAATACTGTATCATCTGCAAAAAATTTGCCACTTTCAAATGTTTTCTTTTCTGGTTGAACTAGATCCAGGCTAGGATGCTGCTTTACAGAGACAAGCCACTGTCACCAGCACGTGGGACACCACTGCCAGGATTAACTGTACGGATTTTCCAGGAGAGCACAGCTAGTTCCAGCACGTTAATAAAAAATAAATAAATAAGTAAATGACTACATTTGGTCAGTCCCAAGTAAACCGAAGACTGGAGTTCTTGTTGGGAAGTCGTTGCAGCCTGACCCTACCTTCCGAGGTAGGACACGTAAACCACTTCATCTCAGCTCCCATCATGTCTTATTTCCTTCTGGGTTTGTGACAACGGTGAGGTCTTGTATTATTTTTCACTTTAATCTTCTGGGAAAAATGGGTAAAATTGCAGGACACGCTTTCAGAAAGGTGCAGTGAACTGCAGCTGCACCCTGACCGGAGTGGTGGCCTCTGCTTGCCAGCCCTTTCTTTTCCTTGGGAAGGAATTTTCAGTACATTGTATGAAATAGAAAATATCCTGCATAGGAATTAATGAGATCATTCGGAAAATAACATGGCTTTTATTTTCCTACGTAAAAGTTTGCGTAGAGCTTGATAGGTTAAAATGACTTTGGGAGAGAAGTGATGCTCAGGCAATGGTCTCCCGCACTGTGGATGCGTGCCGTAATGGCAGGAGTATGTACTGCTTTTTGTATGACTTTGTTAAGTGACATTTGAGTTCTGATCATAGCCCTACATTACGAAGGCGAATGTATGATTCTTGTGACTGTATTTCTTGATCTTGAGGAAATGCCAGATAATCGTGATAATCTCTTTGTATACCTGTCTAAAGGATCAAGTTTTCAAAAGCAGCCCATAAAAGGGTGCGTACTAAATATGTGCATGTTCTCATCTCATCTCATCACATCTCCATGTGCAAGACCATGTGCACATTCAGACTAGATAATTACCTATCCGGTTTACTCCTGCACGGGCTGTTGTTTAATGTAGGCACAAAGAAGACAATTTGCATACATAAGTAGACAGCGAGCTCCAGTTCTTCGTGCTCGGTTTTCCTATGATCACAGCAACTGGAGATGAATAAGACCTACTGCGTCCCCTATACCTTACCTTCCCAGAAAGAGTGCTCCCTGATGGATAATTACCACTGTTTTGTCTCTGGTTTTAAATGTCCCAAGCAGTGGTTCTTCCACTGTGTCCCTGGAGAGCCCCTTCCACTTTTGAGGCCACTTTTGAAAATTTGGCCTCACCGGAACGCTAGAGCTGAGAAATTCCCGGTGGCCCAAAGAGCCGAGACATCTGCTGAATTTGTAATTGAATTGTTGACTGAATTCAGCAGGGTAAGAGCTGGGGATTGACCAGCTGTGCTGGTACTGGTATTTTATTGAAATCGATAAGAATGGCTATATTGAAGGAAGGTGCACACTATCTACTCGGGTTGTGTAAAGAAGAGAAACCCCCCAGCATGAGAGTTAAACTTATTTTTCTGGACCTGAACAAGTGAGGGAGACTGGATTGTAAAACACTGTTCAGCTGTGATCAGCGTCTGCTCCTGGAGATAGAAAATTGCCTGTGAACAGACTGGGAAACTTTGGTGGGAAGGACATAGATTACACAATGTCTTTTTTTTTTCCAGTTCAATCTCTGACTTCTCTTGCAGGGTCGAAGGAAATTGCCAGTAAAAAAAAAGCAAAATTCTGATAGAAGGTAATTGCAACCCTTTTCCAGCTTTAAGTCATCTTGAAGAAGTAATTTAACCATACCGTTCTGGCTGCCATTTGTAAATCGTTAATTAACAAGCGAGCAAATAATAATTACTGCTGGAGCCATTCAATTAAAAGATGTTGCTTTCCAAACTTTGTTCACACGGTCTATATTACTAACATCATGTCTAGAAATATGCCACAAATGCTGGCAAAAGAGCAAACCCGAAGTATTTCCCCATCATTATACAGCAGCACATGTCTTTTTAGCATTTTTTATTATTTTGATTCTTAAAGCTTGCGGTCTCCTAGTTCATGTGGATAAGGAATATGTCTCTCTGTGGTTTTGCTAACAGAGTATTTTGAGAATAAGAGACTAAAAAAATAACAAACAAACATTCCTTACAAGAAAATGCTGCCCTTCTATATAACATGCCTCGGAAAAGTTTGCATTTTGACTTGCTGTGAGACGGTAGAGAAAATGGAGAACAAACGCGTGTGCCTGGTCTGGATAACCTAAAGTTAACTCCACATGTCAAACTGATTGCCTGACACAAGGCAGGCATATTCTGTGATGACAAACAAATAGCACCTCCATCCTGCAGACATCCCCTAATTATAAAAGAGAAATTATTTCCCATTTTCATTGCCAGCAAATGTATGTTACTCTGGTGCACCATAATTTCAGTCTAAGTACTGTATCAAAGTTTGCTGAACGTGAAGCACAAAGTATGTTAGACGTTAAACTGTAATTACAGAAGGGAGTGGATTTCTAGAGTATTATGTTTTTTGGTAATATTTTATTTTATTGGTTTTCAAATATACTTAGACTGCCAGACTAAGCAGGCAGAATAACAGCAACACAGAATTCCAGAATAACATATGACTTTAATAAAATAAAGCAGGATGCCTTGCTTTACTTGTATCACTGAAAAGAACTGAAACCATTACCATGTCCTCAGCTGCAGTGCCATCCAGACCTGGCTGGCTGGAGACTCACGGGACCAGGCGCCCAGGCACGGATGTCCCTTTCAGTGGCTCACCCCTGTCCCCACCTTTCTCCCTCACCCCTGGCTTTGTTTCCCTTGGTGGGAGCAGTTGGCTCCTGTGATGGTGCTGAGACAGCGTTTGGCACAGTCACGCTTTGATCCCAGCTTCAAATTCTTGTGTTATGGAAATATAGGTAATAACCAATGGTATAAACAGCGGTGATTGCAGAGGGAGATAAAAATAGATGCAACAAACATAGGGGGGTATATTCAATCCCCATTTAGTTGTTGTTGGTTTACACTTTCCCTTGTCCTCTTAATATTCAATGAATGTCACAGGTGATGAACCTAAAATGTAAGCAGAAATGTTCAGAGGTTGAATCAAAAGTGGGATCAATGATGAATTTTTAGATGAGTTTGGTTCCGTAAGTTGTGCAGGATCATTCAAAGCTGCGGATCAGATGAGTGGAGTCCCTGCTGTCACACTCCCGGCTTTCCATTACGGCGCTATCACTCACCGTTTCGCCCTTTGTGGTTCCTGTAATGATCTACACTCGTTCTGTCTCTCCGCGTGTCCACCTTCCCACACGTCAGGCGCTGCAAGCTGACTCTTGAAAACAGCAAGGAGTGTGGTGTTTAATACGTGACCAGCTTTGCCGAAGATAATTTTCTACATGGCTGAGAATGCGCACGTGCCTGTGCTTTGTGGTCCTAGACCAGGTGCATTTTCGACATGGTTCCTCAGGAAGGCATTCCCTCCTGGAGAGGATATTAACACTATTTCAGCATGACTTGTCTTGCTCTGATTTACCATTCTTTTCTTTTTTGGGGCAAGATCGGTATCCTCCAGAAGCGCTGTCACTGCCAGGGGAAAGTGTGAGAGTTGTTGGAGTTCAAATGGGAAGGGACATGATGACCCATGCTGTGCTTCCCCTTGGCTTACGGAGCAAACACAGGCCATGAGCTGGCATTTTAGGATCATAGAATCATAAAGTCATAGAATGGTTAGAGCTGGAAGGGACCTTAAAGATCATCCAGACCCACCCTCCTGCCCTGGGCAGGGACACCTCCCCCCAGCCCAGGGTGCTCCAAGCCCCGTCCAACCTGGCCTTGAACACCTCCAGGGATGGGGCAGCCACAGCTTCTCGGGGCAACCTGCGCCAGGGGCTCACCGCCCTCACAGACAAGAATTTCTTCCTAATATCTCATCTAAATCTCCCCTCTGTCAGTTTGAAACTGTTCCCCCTCGTCCTATGGCTCCCCTCCCTGATCCAGAGTCCCTCCCCAGCTCTCCTGGAGCCCCTTTAGGGACTGGAAGGGGCTCTGAGGTCTCCCCGAAGCCTTCTCTTCTCCAGGCTGAACCTCCCCAACTCTCCCAGTCTATCATCCCAGCAGAGGGGCTCCAGTCCTCGGAGCATCTTTGTGGCCTCCTCTGGACTCGCTCTAACAGGTCCACATCCTGTCCATTTTCAGCAGTGAAATAGTCAACTGAATTCAGTTTGACTTTCGGTGGCATGGTGCATTATGGAGGTGACATGGATGGGAAGGGATTAGGTGCTGCATCCAGAGGAGAGCATCTTTACATGGACAGCTGTGACCTTTTAAAACATGTCTACTTCGTTGTCTTCTTTGTCTTTATTTGGTCACTGTAGACCATGCATTCAGACACCATTTATGACATTTTTTTCTTTAAATTTATACAGGTTTTTTTCCCTTGTTCTTTATCAGGAAATCTTTGGGTATTTCTCATAGCTTGACAATTGATATGGTATTTGTCTCAGCCTTCTGCAATAGCATCGCAACAAAGAGAAAAAAGCACTTTTGACTAACTTCTTTATTGTAACAATTAAGTTATCCCTAATTTTCCAACTTTCAAACCTACCCATTTTCTCCACCAAATGAGCACCCAGTAAAATGTCACCACATCGGCTCCTTTTCCAGGGACATGAATTTCTCATCAGTGAGAAAAATATTTTTTTTTCTTCATTATCTTGACTTGCCTTTAACATGCATCAGCTTTTAATACTGGTAGAAAAGCTTTGAATGACAGACTAAAACATTTCATTTATATGCAGAAAATGGCTGGGTGGGGGGAAAGGTTCTGCTTTCCCAGAGTTGTCTGTGGATGCACTGCCTCTACAACTGATAAATGCTTTGCAGAGTTTGGTCCATGTGCCTGTTCCATCTCTGGCACCTCCTCCAAGACTCCCACATTTGCATGTTTTGTGCTGGAGGTAAAACCTCTGGTGTCTGAGCTGCGTTGTCAGCCTGAAATCTTCTCTTATCGATAGCATTTAGCATGTAAAATCAGCTGATTTTCAGGTGTAAGAGCAGAACACTAAACTACTACTGGTGTTTACACCAAGAAAACGTGGCCTTGCTTCCTGACAGTGATTTATGCTCTGAAATCTCAAAATGTCTTTATTGGCTCTCTTTTCTGATAGTGCAGGCAGAGCTATTGTGCTCTCAGCCAGGGCTATTTATGCTCACGCTGATACCGAGTGCCCCTTTCCATACTGGTGAAGACCACTCACACCACACATGGTTTTTCTCTCTCTAAATAAAAAGGGTATTAAGTAAAAAATGCTTCTGTTCCTCCATCTCCCCTGAAACCCCACGTGAGCCCCAGCAGTGGCTGCATATTTTGAGAGGCTTCATGGCTGGCAGGAGGTGTCTGGAGAGGAAAGGACGAGGGACGTGGACAGCAGAGCTCACAGAATCACAGAATCACAGAATAGTCAGGGTTGGAAGGGACCTCTGGAGATCATCTAGTCCAACCCCCCCGCCAGAGCAGGGTCACCTACAACAGGTTGCACAGGACAGTGTCCAGGCGGGTTTTGAATGTCTCCAGAGTGGGAGACTCCACCACCTCTCTGGGCAGCTCCTCCGTCTCACCCACCCCATCTCACAGTGGTGATGGAGGTTCTCCGAGGCAGTTTTATCTGAGACAGGTTCACCTCACCCTTGTTAACCTCAGTCATTGAATCATAGAATCATAGATTTGTTGAGGTTGGAAGGCACCTTTAAGATCATCAAGTCCAACCATTAACCTAAGCTGACAAAAAACACTTCTAAACCATATCCCCAAGTACCACGTCTGCCCTTTTTTTAAACACCTCCAGGGATGACGAATCTACCACCTCCCTGGGCAGCCTATTCCAATGCTGGATAACCCTTTCAGTGAAAGAATGTTTCCTAATATCCAATCTAAACCTCACCTGGCATAACTTGAACCCATTTCCTCTTGTCCTATCACTTGTCATTAGGGAGAAGAGGTCAGTCCCCATCTCTCTACAACCTCCTTTCAGGTACTTGTAGAGAGTGATAAGGTCTCCACTCAGCCTCCTTTTCTCCAGGCTAAACAGCCCCAGTTACCTCAGCTGTTCCTCTTAAGACTTGTGCTCACGAGTTTGTTGCCCTAAGTCATGTGAGGTTGCCCCTGAATTCACGTCCAAACACACTCTGAGATCCCAGGTTTTGTGCAAAAGCTGAAGCACCCATCCCACCCCCAGCACCATCCCTGCTTTCTCACTTGGCCTCGGGGCAGCGGGACCTATGCCTGGAGCCAGACGGAGGTGGGTATCCTCAACCACGAGCACGTACTTTCCATGTGGTGGACCTCCATGCATTGACCCCAGTCTGGGTGTTATGGTCTGTTCGTCGATACTGTTTGTTTATTAATTAGCCTAAAGGAAGAGAGGCACTTCACACACAAATGCCCGGAAGAGCTGGGAGTAATACTTTTGCCTAAGAGTTGCCTAATGCAGCTACTGAAACACTGCCAAAGGTTTGCTTTCAGAGAGTTCCTGTGGGCAATATTTTTATAATATCTTATATCCCAAACGGGCTTTATATGTTTCCTAGAAGCCTGATTTTTTGGAAAGAGCAAATATCCCCAAGCCTTTTATGTTTTCCGTTCTCCATCCTCCAGGTACTTTCCATTTGCTACCTGATACACGATGCACAAAAACAGCGTGAAGAGGGCTGATTTTGGAAAGGAGAGGATGGCAGCGCGAGGCGGGTTGTCCGTCTACTGCTGTCATAGCTTGGCATCCCTGACCCATCGAAGCTGGCATGCCAACCTGCTGCAGGCACCAAGCCATGCGAGCAGATGGGCACGAGCCTGGCCAGAGAGGAGGCCGTGTAGGAGCATTTAGTCTCTTAGCAAAGGGCAGAATTCCTGGACAGACATTTTAAGTCCAGGCTGTTATTTAGGGGATATGCCCCTGATGCATGCTATTTCAGGTTGCAGGGCAGTAGGCATAAAATTAGAAGACAAGGAGGAAAAACCGAAAAAATTCTGTTTCTTGGTGGCATCCTGGCACGGAATGCTATGGGCGTTGCTTAGCCATGGTGTTGTTGGGTGACTATAGATGGTGTAGGTACCTAGATACAGCTGCTGTGACAAAACCCATATTATTTTCAGGTATATAACCAGTTTTATTTTTTATTCACTCTTTTTAATTGATTGCTGAATATTGTGCAGATGGCTGAGATTGAACCTGAAAGTCTTGATTGTTAAACTGTGGCCTATTTGATTGGACAGGTCTGGGACTTGTGGTTTTGGGTGCAGAAGTGGTGCATTCAGATAAAAATAAGACCTGTGCATCCTGGATGTCCGCCTTACGCTCTGTGTTGGGGGGTGATTCCCATTCAGGTTATATGATTCAATATATGGAGGAGCTTTGAGAAGCTGGTGGGGTGGAGGGGACGTTAGGTTGGATCCTGTGCTGGAAGATACTGATGTCCAGATTGATTTCCGCTAACTCCAGCAAGTAGATGAGGGATGCAGTCACCTCTGGCTCTGCAGTATGCAGAAGTTATCACCTCTGCCCCTCCAGTGGTCCTTCGGAGGTTCCCAGGACGATCAGTTCCCAGACTTAGGTGTCTCTCCCATCAGGCAAGATGGATGTGGGCCCTTTTCCTTCTGTGCCCTGGACCTTGACCAACTAAAATTACATGAGTGTTGGCAGATGTATGTCTAATCTGTTCTTAAAAATTGCCAGTGAGTTTCACAACCTCCCTTGGCAATTCGCTCCAGTGCCTAATTATCCTTTCAGATTGAAAACCTCCCTTCCTGCAAGTTAAAACCTGTTACTTCTTGTCCAGCCCTGTTTGGACATGGAAAAAAAGTGCTTGTCACCTTATTTAAAATAATGATTTACATATATATGCTTCATACATATGTACATAAATATATTTAAAATAAAAACAGTATTGAGTGTCCTCTTCCTCTTTCTAGACTAAGCAAACTCATCACAACTTTTCCAAAATGTTTATAATTTCCTATTATGTTCCTCTGCACTTTTTTCCAGTTTTTCTTCATCTCTTTTTTAAAGACTAATGCCAAGAAATGGACATTTTATTTTTGTTAAGGCTTTAATGGTGCTCTGCAGAGATCCCAGAAATTTATTTGCCTTTTTGTAACAGCACTGTGTTTGTTGACTCATAAACACTTTGAGGTCTTCTGTAGCCTCCAGGTCACTTTCTGCATACTTCCATCATTGTACTTGTGTGAATTAGATTTTTCTTCCTATATATAGTGCCTTACACTCATCTTTATTAAATGTCATCATTAGGATGCTTGCTCCAAAATAATTTGGAATTTTAATACTTGCGATCTTTCCCAGTTTGGTGTCATCCAAAGTATACTCTCTATTCTGTCATCCAAGTTGTTAATGAAATATTGAATAACATCGGATCCAGCACAGACCCAGCTGGGACCCTGCGTGGTATGTTCTCCAGCGCTGACAAAGAGAAGAATTTCTGTGTTTCATTTAGAGCCCTCAATGATCTAATCCATTGGATTAGACAGCAGCTACAAGAGACAATGCAGAAAAAAAAAAAAAAAATTCCAAACCCTCTTTTTATAAGTAGTCATTTCTGGAGCAGTATTATATAGCTTTTTCCATCTCATATCTTGAAGTCTTTGTTATATTTTATGCCCTTCGTTTTCTTTTTGAAGGAAAAAATCCTACTGCCTTCTATAAATAGTCCCACAAGGTTTTGGAGTTCAACCCTGAATTAGTGAAACAGAGAAGCAGAATAGTTAAACTCAACTTTTTGTGGTATTTGGCAGATTTATAATTATTTTTTCCAGCAACAGCCTAAAAAGCATCAACACATCTTTACTGTGACAGATCTGATTTTGCAGTGGAAAGAAGGTAAAAATCAACAGAGAGAAGGCAAGAAAACAACTTTTTATATAAAAAAATCTAGTGTTTTTAGGCTAAGGTAGGTATTTTAAAAAATGAAGTCTTCTAAGCTTGCAAATTTCTTCTTCGCCTACTGCTAAGTACATTGCTTAGGAGAAAGCTGCTTAGATTTGATTGAAACCTCCTTATCCCATTTATGGAAATATTCCGGGAAGAAGCAGAACCTCCCTGGTCCAGGCCAATCTGAACAAATGTGCATTAAATCAGAGAATGGTGAGGTATCATTAGGCTTTGTGAAAAACTTTAAAGGCTATAGAGGTTAAAGAATAATTTACATCATGATGGCTTTTTTATATATTTCATTTCCTTCTCCCTTCAATCCATGCAAAACATGCTCTGTAATGAATTTAGCAGTGAAGTTCAAACTTCACCCATGTTGAACAGATTTAATAGATCCAAAGTGTTCAATCATTCCTGGTTATCCAGCCTGGCTTCCTGCATACCACAGGTCAAAGAACCTCACCTGGTTACTTCTGCACCTTAGTCTTACTCGCTCTAACCTTGTTCAAGGCTGTCATGAATCAGCATGTAGACACATGAAATATGGTTAGATAGATTCATGGACAAAGAAAAAGAATTGGTTAAATGCTTTTGCAATGAGACAGGATGGTTTTGTTCTCCAATACTTTTTTTTCCTCCAACTTTAAGAAAGAATTAATTTTCAGATAATTAATTTCCAGATGCAAGATAAAGCATCTGGAAGAATCTGGAACAGGTCAAAAATGGACTATACAGCCCTGTGCAGGGAAGGATTGTTTAATATGACTGATTGTACAATCTTGCATGAGAACAATCTGTGTCTGTACCTCGTAGGACCCTGGGACAGCAGGATCCAAGGGGACCACTGCATCAGGGGTGTCCCTGTCCCTGTGCCACTCCACCGAACTCCTCCACCTTGCCAATGGTGCAGGTGGTGTAACCTCCTGGCAATAGGAAATCTAAACTTACATTACTTTATTTGTCTTTCCATTTAATTTGAAAAGGATCAACTTGATCTGAGGTTATTTTCTATGACTAGTTCTATAAAGTCTTTAACCTAACTGTCTATCAAAGACAGATTTATATTTGTGTCACCTCCTATTGTTTCACCCTCTATTTAGTGAGGACCTCTTTCACTTACTCCATCTGTTAGTAGTAATATTTCTTTTTGAGCCAGGAATGTAAAGGTTTCCACAAAATTTGCTTTCAGTAATATTTCTCTATCATCATTAAACTATTGAATTCTTACCTAAATCTGACTGTCATGCCTGCAGCATGTCCCTTGGTTACCCCAGTGATTCCTTCTTCCCTAATTGTCTTCTAGTTTGTTCAAGGTCCACCACAACATTTGTTATCCTGTCTACTGCTCTTTTATCTCTTTATCTATACTCTCCCTCACTTTTTTCTTCCTGTTTATTAACATTACATGTGATTATTATGTTGTTCTTTTATAGTCTCCTCTATGCTAGTGTAAACCTCTCAAGAGCTACAGCAGCCTGTGCCCCAGAAGGCAAGTGGGTTTTGGTACTTTCATGGAGCCTATTCATGGAAAAGAGTATTTCCATATTGCCCCACTCAACATCTGCTCTGGCATTTGACTTGCAGATTACTTTGGGATAGGAGACATAGGAGACATAAAACAAATTAGTAAAAAATACTGTATTCATCCTCTGCCTCCTGACAGATAAGTTGCTCAACTTCCACATGTACTAAAGTGATTCTCTTTTCTATTTTCTATTTTTTTTTTTTAAGTTGCAAGTGTAGGATCCTAAAGCTGTCAATATTAACTCAAGAATCTTAGTCTGAAAATCAGAATTTTGCAAAAGACTTGTTTGGTGAAGGCAAGCTCATTTATTTACCTTCACAGCTAGAAAAGACTCGTCTAGGTAAGTAGCCAAGAACAGGAGGGTACAAATGGAGAACTGAAAACAGAGTTTGGCTCAGGTTATATTGACTTTGGCAAAAACAAGATATGAAAAATTATACCTCAGATAAAAATAAATTATAATCTGCAAGCATTTGAATTAGAGGAGTTCTCCATGTAAACTTAATAAATGAATGTTAATTCAGTTACCAATTTGTAGCTATGAAACATAACTAGTGATGTTATTTTTTGGAACTTGTTTTGGAAAAGATTGTATAACCCATGAAGCAATTCTTCACAAAGTGCATAAAAGTGTCAGCTTATGTATAATTTATGCAGCTAATGTTAGTTATGGTTTGTTTAATAGTACTTAATGCTGCTGTATGACATCATTCTTTCATTTACCAATAGAAAAAATAAAAAGACCAATCAAAAACGTTTTAAAGACCGAAAGATATATACATTAGTTTTGATCTTCTGTTTAAACTGTGTAAGTCAATAATTATCACTAGTATGTAAAGCTTTTTAAAAAGAGCAATTGTCATACATAGTCTAAATATTTACTATTTAGTTAGTTTAATTACAATTTACTCACTGTGTATATGTCAACTAATATACTGTTAATGTGCCTTGAGCAATTCATTTTGCCGACAGCATAGTAACTGGCTCTATGTGCTTGCCCCTTTATTAGTGGCAATTATTAAATCCAATTTTAGTTGTACTTACTACATTTCCTCCGCTGCCTACGGGGCATCCCTACGGGAGGGCTATGACTTCGTGCTTCTGTTCTTGCCCTTTACATCCTTTTACCCTCCCTGTGCACTGGGGAGAGGCAGCCGGAGCTGGGGAGGAGCAGGATCAGGGTGGGCCAGGGTACCCACAAAAAGGCACAGGGACACCTTTCCTTGCCTTCATGGCAGCAGGAATCAGTCCGTGCCCAGCGTCCAGCTGCAAAAAGCCCTTTCCTTAGGTTTGGAAAGGAGTGAGCTTTTCTTTAACTGGGCATTAGATACAAAGGCATTAGATACCTCCAAAGGTCAAAAGCCCTTAACCTCCTTGTGATGCCCAGAGATATTGAGATCATCAAGGCTGCTATATGGGAAGGTGAACAAAGGGAGTTACTCAGTTTGAGAACGTTGATATAAACCTTTTGCCCACTGCAAGTTAATGTGTCTGGCTTATTAGACTATTGGGCAAAAAGTGCCTTTTGTTGTGAACTCTCCTTAGATGGTCAATGGACAAATGGATTTGTTTATTAATATCCTCTCTTCTCACTGAATAATCTTCTCGCTGGATGTCTTTTTTTGAGGGCAGCAATGCTGTCCCGTGGTTTACAAACCACATTTCCTAATTTGTTGTGCTGGCTCCTGCTCTTATGACAAAAATTGAGTTTGTAATGTTCCTAGCAGGCAAGCTGGCCCGACGTTGCAATTACCACCACCTGCCTGTTACGCCAACTGCAAGATCTCCACTTGGCACGACTGGTGAAACCTGGGCTACAGTTAAATGGGTGGAAACTGCTCATTTTGCAAGCGGTGATCTCAGACTCTCACACACTGTCTAACTTTTCTTTCTAAATACGGCACTTCAGTGGTCCCGAGAAAGTTTTTTTTTTGTTTTACCAGATCACAATGGCTTCCACAAAAGATGAAGAATTAACACATTTCATTGTTGATCTTGGTCCATGATTGTGTCTACCAGAAGAAATTACTGTAGTCCCTTAGAGGAGGCATGGTAATTTTTTGCAACAAACATTGTGAGTGATTTGCAACTGAAGTGATTCCAGAGCAACTCAATGTCCACCAGGACATAAACGGGTAAGTTTAAAGAACACCACAGATTCAAATCTTGAAAAATTTTAAATTATGAGTTTAACTGTGAAATGTAGAGTCTGTGAGCACAGAAAGCACCAACTGATTGGCATAAATGTAGCATGTGAACTTTTGTGGTTGTAAGCCTTCACCAAGTACTTCTGCTACTAGGCCTGCTTAGAAAACTATGTCCCAAATGTAGATCCTGATGCAAAGAGCAGTGAAACCAGCAGGAGTCTTTCCTTTGGCTTTAACAAGGTGGGACCAGGTCCTCCCTTCACTTTCCAAGGCAGCTGCCTCTCCCCTGGCTTCACTGGATCAAAACTGCTGGGTACGTGGTCTGAAAATCCACCACCATTACCAGATTGAACAGTACCGGTGGTTTTAGCACTAGGTTCTCAGTAGCCTCACAGGTAATGAAGAACTGCCTTGTTTAACCTTCTGTTTAAATCCAGCCTACTCGATGCAACTGGTTTACATATGAGAGCAATCCAACCAGCAGCTCTGGGGCCAGTAGTAATGTGAAAATACAGAATTCTTCATGAAAACCTTTGAAACAACAGGAAAGTCTGTGTCCCACTTCTCATACAAATTACTTTGGATTGCACCCAAGAGTAAATAATGTCATGTGTATGCTGTTCTTTCCATGCACTAAATTTCTCAGCCAAAATAAAGGGTAGTTCTGAAAGATTTTTCTGATTTGAAATATGTAATTTTCCATGTGTGTACTTAAGCGTATTCATCAAATATGCATTATTAAGACAAGATTTGACTTAAATCAAAGACAATAGTATGCAGAATGTTACAATATCTAGTTATGGAATCTATCTTAAAAATTGCTTCACTTTTATAGTTTGATCACAAGTAAATTTAATATTCTTGGTGACACAGAAACTCTATATCACTTCTTGATAATAACTTGGAAATTGTGCTTTCTGTTCTTATTCCTAGAAATGCTGTTCTCAGACAGGGAAAGGTACAGCACTAACAACATATTTGCAATTACCTGCAAGACTTACCCAAGGAAGTAGTCAGTTTATAGTTACCTTCAATATGTAAACTACAAATTATTAGTGCATGAAAATGGCATCTAAGTTCTGTTGCTGGGGTCTAGTAATTTTGGATATTTTCCATGCTATTACTGCCTGCTCCATATACCTTTACTGGTTCTTTTTGAAATTAACTTAATGGCACTCTACAGAAATGGACTGCCTACTGAGAATGAAAGCTTGCTTGCAAAGATGGACTAACTTCCTACTGGGAAGCACTGATTTGGCACAAACAAAGAAATGCTTTAGCATTAATTTACTTCGGTATCAAAATATTTAGAATAAATTATTTAAAATATTTAAGAACTGAATGGTCAATATTTGCTCTTAATAAATTGGACCCATGTACAAATATTTGATACTGAAAATTCCTCCGGTATCTCCCAGGTATAATACTGAGATAATGCATTCTCAACTTGCCAGGAGTGTTTTTTTTTTCCTTCAGGCAACTGGGGACACATTCTCGAACTGGGGCTTACACTTGTGTGCACCCACATTTGTGCACCTATCCTCTTGTGAATTGAGCTCTGTTCACATTAGTACAGGTAATATTGCTGCGTGTTTTCCTATGCTTCCACCAAACGCCAAACAAAGATGAAGGTAAGCTGAATGCAGATGGATTCCTAGTCACTACCTTCCCACATGAAAGTGTCAAAAAATTATTTATTTCACTTGCTAAATAGCCAAGTCCTTTAAAGTAGTGCTCTACCAGCATCCCCTCTCTGGCATGAGATTACAGAAGCCAATAGTCTTATGCCTTTCGTTTGCTATTATCCTGCAGCCCTGAATTCTTTTTCATATCCATAAATCCCACTAGTGGGTCACTTCCTTAAATATGGTAATGCAGGGTACAAGTTTTCTACTCAACTGCAGATCTGAGTCACATCATCTTTTTCCCTGTGACCGGAATCAAGATCACAACATAATCATGCTGTTGAGGTGTTAGGATAGATAATGAAGATGTCTGCTCACCTATTCCACTATTACTCAAAACACTGTAATTTGCATAGTTCTATTTTCATTTCTAGAAATAGGTAACTTTGCAGAGAGTGTCTGTTTCACTCATTATGGACTTCTAAAACCTACTTTGCAAAGCTTTGATTATTTAATGCTTTTCTTTAACATATAACATTGCAAAACTAAACCAAACTGATCAGTACTTTGATCTGGAGAGGTCCGAGCTTGGGGCACCTGTTTTATTGCAGGGCTGGAGAGATGCACTAGTCAAGCCCTGTGGCGAAGCCAAGTTCTCCTCAGCACTGACTGTCTGCAATGCTGTTATCAGTTTCTCTTGATATATTTTAACAAGAGTTTGCTCTCATTTTTACCTTCCCTTTTCTCTCTTCTCTTCTCTTCTCTTCTCTTCTCTTCTCTTCTCTTCTCTTCTCTTCTCTTCTCTTCTCTTCTCTTCTCTTCTCTTCTCTTCTCTTCTCTTCTCTTCTCTTCTCTTCTCTTCTCTTCTCTTCTCTTCTCTTCTCTTCTCTTCTCTTCTCTTCTCTTCTCTTCTCTTCTCTTCTCTTCTCTTCTCTTCTCTTCTCTTCTCTTCTCTTCTCTTCTCTTCTCTTCTCTTCTCTTCTCTTCTCTTCTCTTCTCTTCTCTTCTCTTCTCTTCTCTTCTCTTCNTCTTCTCCTTCCCCTTCCCCATTCCTCTCACCTGTCCAGAATTTCTTCTATTCAGGGCAAATTAGAGCCATTATAAGTTAAAATGGGCTTTTTTGTCTGCCCTGAGCACAACAGTGCAGTTTGCATGCGCACGCTCCTTAGCAGCACACGGCTACCGCAGGGTAGCAGGGGCTGGAGAACACAGCGTGTTGACTTCAGAAGTTAAGCATATTAGGCATGGATTTAATTTCCAGCCCGTTCCCTACAACATCACAAGCCATGCTGAAAGCAGAGTTGTTCGCAGTAATCACAACACAAAACACAAACTTGTATGTCGCTGCTGTTATGAGTTGTCGACGCTTTGCATGCTGATTTCAATCCATGAAGTGCATTTTAGTTTAACAGCAGTACCTTTTGTTCCCAGTTATGTTTTAAACTTTTGTAAACTGGGGATTACTTAATTCCAAAATCATTTCAAGTGACAAAACCGAGTCATTTGCCTGTCACTGCAATCCAACAGTGAGAAGCAATAGATTTTTTTCATAGAAAACTGGTGCTGGAGGTCTTGGCCATAAACAAAAATGTTATCTGCTATAGCCCCTCATCAGCTCCCAGGTTCACTTATGCTGCCTACATCTCACATTAATAATGTTCTTGTAATGTATTTAAATTTTTTTTTTCTTAATGTTTATGAGTTTGATCATGGTCTTGGAAGGTGCTGGAAATTCGGAGGGGCCGCGTAGCAGGACGGCAAGAACATCCCACCCCAACGGAGTGTTGCTGCATAAGGACTAAGCACAATTTAGCCATTAATGGGCTAGTATGGGAAGCAATTTTCAAGTGCCCATAAATCAGTCATTTTGTTTCCTCTAATATAAGGTTTAGGAGTCGTTCCATGCCAAATTTCAGCTTTTAAGCCTCAACACTTTTGCTGGTAGGAGCATTAATAAAAAAGGCATTTTTGTGTCTTCCCCTACCTTTTACTGAATTGGCTAATTGCACTCCTTTTTACCTTCCATTTTCTGCACAGAATACCGAAGCTTTTTTTAGCATTTTTTTCCCCTCAAATTCTTCTGAGAATTCAGATTCATGCTAAGGGTTGAACTTCATCTGAGCAGAGATAGGTACAGCAAGCTTGAAAACAGTCGAAAATGAGGAGTTACATTCTGAGATTTTAATTATGAAGGCCCCCTCCCAGGCTTTTATAATAATTAATAAATTCTGATCCTTTGCCCAGCAGCCAGTGGGGTAGGAATGGGTCACTGAACCTTAAATTTGCAATGGCAAAGAACCAAAGGAAACCAAAGCTTCTGCCTCCGACTGCTGATATCTTTTGCTGGTTGGTTTAAGCATTTTTCTTCTTTTAACTTAATTAAAGCTGTTTTGGTGGCTGTCAGGCTGTTTTAGCCACTGTATTCAGGCAAAGGAGGTGGATTACCAACTCCACTGCTATGGTTTTTGCTTTGGCCTGTGTCGCTGGGTTATTATCTCTCACAGTAAAACACCCCAAGAAGTACATGAATGTTATTGATGACCTGAAAAATAATCAAAATATTTTTTAAAGAAAGGAAAAAAAAGAAAAAATAAAAAAAAGAAAAAATAGAAAAAGGAAAAAAATAATTTAAAAAAGAATATTAAAAAAAGAAGAAAAAAAAAAGAAATGAAGGGCAGACAGCAGCCTTTGTCATTTCCTAAAAACCACTCTAAATAGCTCTAAAAATCCCATATGGAAGTGAGCACAGCACCAAGCAAGTCAGAGATGGCTTCAGTCTTGCAGCAGACAGGCAGGAGCTGTGTGGAGCCTGGAGCCGGCACTGTTGGACAACACGAATATCTGCAAAACCCTCCTGCTTTATCGCCTCTTACATGGATTAAGGCTGGAGGCACTCCAGTCCTGTCACTCCATAAATGTGTTAAATGAGTTGGGGATTTTGATCATATTGTGATTCTCATTAGTAAATCTGAATACAAATAGGTTTTAGCCTAAATAAATATTGTTTTGTCCACGTTGCGTACCCAACACGTTACATTAGGAAAAGTTAATTTTATATGACTAAATATAATCAGAAACACAACATGAAGCCTGTCAAGTTGACATGGTATGATAGGTACCTTAACACTTCTCAGCAGGTAATGTTGTTTGCACACTGCTTAAACTTGTTCATCAATGACTTCTTGCATGATAACCAGAATATTAACAATACATTGAAGGTGGCACCAGACTCCTGACACGTACAAATGCATTTCACCAAAGAGGTACACTCTCAAAGAAGATCGGCAGATCGTTTTGGCATTTCTTCCTCCTCTTTTTCCCTCTTTATTTGTTGCTGCATTTATTACACCAAGATCAAGCCCCTACTGCTCCTTCCAAGCAGATGGCATGTAAAACTAAACACAAAACTTAACAAAAGAGCTTACAGCCAAAAATAAGGTACAAATGAGTGTAAAGATCAGTGGTGACACGATAGGAAAGATAAGCAAAAGGTGTTGAAAAAGTAGAGTTACACAGGCGTAAGAACTGTGTGCAGGTAGACAATTTGTTAATAAAACAATATAACCAGCAAGGTGCAGCTGTCCCCGCTTGCCGTCTCAGCGCTGTAGGTGAGGTACCACTGATGTCAGAGCGCAGCATGGTTTTTCTAAAAAAATAGTGAAGCTAAGATTCAGGAGGAAACTTTTCTTCATTTTATAAAAAAAATAACTTCTTGAAACATCTCATGTATCTTCAATGACTATGAACAATCTTTCATTTTCCTAGGAATTTTCCTTTTTCTGATTGAGCCTGTAGAATCTGTGAATTGCTTTATTTTTAATCTGTTACTGCATTTGTTTAAGATTCTGATATACTGTTTGCATATTTTGAGGATTTCAAGCTACTTAGTAGATTCCTCTGAGTGACTCACAACTTACTGGACTATTTAGTCTATTTTTTTGTGCAGGTTATTTTAATCTTACTCAATATTTAGTGTGTAAAACCTAGATGGTCAAGCTTTGATGGCTTTTCTTAAGCCAAAATTTTTAAATCTGATGTAATTTTAGGGAATTTGGATTCTGCAGTAAGTAGAAAGTCTTTCCTCGTGGGCAAGGAGTCCATCCAGGGCCGGTCCTGAGCTGCTTGATTTCAACCCATGCTCCAGCTTTTCTCTCACACCATCAGTCTCACTGATGTGCCCTTGAAAGGGAGGCGAGATCACTACCTACACAAAAGCCTAAAAATACTTTTCCTGGGCTGTGTTTAAGCTTCCCAGTGCCAGAGGAATGGTCTGGGATGAGGATCTGAACCTGGATCCAGTTCAAATAGACCCTTGGGAAACTTCAGATGTAAAACTCCACGTTGCCGCACACCTACATTTTACTAAGCTTTTCCCCAATAAAGTATAGCACCTCTCTGTTTTAAAATAAAGCTATGCCATGTATTTTAATTGAGACCCTGGTCTCCAGCTCCCAATACTTATAATCAGATTGCAGTTTTCCAGCTAAAGCTGTTTATTGATGTCCTACTTTTTTCACCATAGTAGCATGTCAATAAATTGGAGAATAGTTCCGTATGTTAGATTTCCCCAAGCTTTCTGGGGAAATCCTTTGACAATTTGCTGTATAAAGTCAGTTAATTGCTTTATATAGCAAAGCAATAGCAAGTATTTAGACATATCGTATGACAGACATTCAGAGAATATGGGAAAGACATATTTGTCAATAAAATGAACGCTGGAAAAGCAAATTATTTTATTATGTGAAAGTTCTTGGTTTAAGCCGAGTTATCTTGATTGTACTAATAACTGACATGCCTTAACCAGCTGTCTGAATGGCAGAAAGAAAGGGCTTCTGTTTATTTTTCTGAACCTTCTCGGGACCTCCCCAGAACCAACCAGAAAGTAAATCTCAAGATGCTGTAGAATTTAATACAAAAACGAAAGTTCAAATTATATTTTATTTTAAGTTGGATAGGGCCATAATAGAAAAAGATCATCAAAAAAAAATGAAAAGAAATAATTGTTAATTTCTACAGTACCTTGAAACAGAAGCCCCTGAGAATAAATAGAATAAGAATACTATTAAAATTTCCTCTTTTATTGTATCTTCTCTGCCAGAGTAATTGTTGCTGTGTCCAATATATGCAGAGGACAATTTACTAGCTGTTTTCTATTAGTTTTTAGCATTAACATATACAGAAATAAAATGAATAGCTAGCTTTTCTTTGGTTAATTAAATGACTGACAAGTCACAGATGTTGCTCCACCGACTCCTCCATATGATTAAAAAAAAAAAATCAACCCTGGCAAACAAAAGAACAGTAGACCAGCAGTGTAAATGGTCTCTTTATTAAGTGAATATTGATGCTACATTATGATTTTTTTATGAATGTGAATAAGGTAGAATACTTGTTCTTTTTCCAAGTTTTATATTAAGATTTGAAAAGAAAACCTGTTTCCTACATAATTCTCACAAAGGAGTTCAGAAGATGGTTTACTGTAGAAGTGACCTAATTTACAGAAGGTTTTGCTTCTGCAACATCTATCACAAAAGTGCATTTTTATTAGCAAGATACATATCTTTAATTTTTTTTTTTCTCTGGTATAATTTTAATAGAATCTTGGTAGCTAAAAGCTGGTATTGAAAATAAATATTCCATTTCTATTCAGTACTATGATTTACTAAAAAACTTGAACAGACTTTATAGAAATATTCCTAGGATAAGTATATTAAACTGCAGCTTACTCCCTTCCTACCTTGTCCCTACTTTATCTTCATTAATAATAAGACCCCTCTTGGAGCTGAACAGAGTTTCTCTCTGCAGTGCTGTTGCGTGTTCCTAAGACCTGGACCGAGATGGTTGACCCATTTCAATTTCCAAATAACTGGAACTTAATCATTTTGAGCTCTCAGGTTAGCAGACCTGGATATTCTATACTGTCCAGTGCCTCCAGCGTGCTCTTTTGGTTAAACATTTTTTGATTTAACAAATATTAATTTCTTGTGGGTTTATCTTACATAGTCTCGTGATTTCAGTGATCTTTTTGCTTCTGTCAGGTTGTTCATCTAAAGAAGGTATGATGAGAGTAGGGAACAGAGTATTTTCAAGATTTAACACGAAAAATTAACTTAATTATGAATTATAGACATTCAAGGAAAACACAGATGATATAAAATTGCTTTGAAAAACTTACATGAAACATACGTGAACATAAGCTGTTATTACTTGTCCAGTAAATTGCGATAACCCAGCAACAGGACTCAGGAGCCATGGCATCACTGGTGGAGTTACCATCTCCCCAGGGATGAATGATGATGCCACCGCTGCTACGAGCGGACAAAACACAGGAGCCACTGAGACGGGTCACCAGCACAGTGTGGAAGTTTGGGACAGGAAGTGAAGTAGAATAATTTAACTAATTAAGAGAACAAAGAATTTAAAAGGACAGAACGTAATTACTGATGATGGATTTAAGCCAGAACATTGAGACTGGAAACAATATGCTTGTGTAAAGTGCCATATTTAATTAACAGGGGTAGCTTAGGTATAATATTTACATATTTGTAAAACACTCCAGGAGCACAGAGCCTCTTTTCCATCAAGTGAGACCTCTGGTGCAGTATTGAATTACAAGAAAAATTGAATTTACAAGAAAATCTCCCCACTTACCAAGTTAAGCATTTTGCAGAGCTTGAACATCATTTGAGATTCTGAATTTCGCTACTGAGCAAGCCTTCCTCTGATAACCTTAAGAGATGTAGCCAAAGCACTTCTTCAAGCTTAACTTTTAGGCAGCTTCTTTAATAAAATAAGAAAATGGATGTAAGTAATCCTTACCTTTATTTCGGTTCTTCCCCAGTCTTTAATTGCATGGAGAAAGTCAACTTGTCTCCTCATCCAGTCCATAGCATTGCCCAGCTCGAGGCTGCAGGGCTGAAGCCTAAAGTGACAGCGATTTCACCCTGGGCTATAAATAAATCAGAGCATCCCTGCCTGACCAAATCTGGCAGGGCACTGGCCACCAATTATCTTTCATATTGCCCTGTAAATTTGTTTGAAAATTTGACCCAATGAATTTGGCTGGCTACGACTGACTTAAAAGCACGAAGGCCTCTAAAAGCTATTTTTATTTTTAATTGAGGAGATCGCAGTGGTCGTTTCTGTGAAAGGTACAGTGTCCTGCTTCGCCAGGGGATGGCAAAGGAAATACTTCACACCCTCACGATTGACTGCATTAATTACGAGGGTGATGAATAGTGTTCAACCTATGTAAATAAATGTGTGCCGGAGATTCAAGCCCAATGAAAGTACAGCTATGTTTTAGTGGACCGCGGCATCATATTTCATATAGTAAAAGTTGTGAGGGAAGAGGAGTGATATTTATGGAGTGCAAAGCACTGTGGGATTTTGTGGGAAACCACATATATTCAGCTTGTCAGAAAACATCTTAATATTTACTCTTACAATCCCTAGGCTACTGCTTTCTAAACCTAAAGCTTTCATTAGCCCATTTACCAGATATAAAACATTTGTAAGTCTGTTGAAAGAGTTACTTTCAGGAGTGGCATTTTTCACACCAAAACGATGATACCTTTACATAACCTCATTATGCAGCAGTGTCAGCTACTGCAAGTGAGCTGGTTTATCCCATTGAATTAATTCACTGTTTCCACATTCCTCTTCACAGCCTCTGATTATTCCAGACCGTCCCCTCAGTCCTATTATTTCGCGCACAGAAGGATCCCACTTTCCCGGTACGCGCCTCCCCATCGACACGCTGACCTCCGAAACTGCCAGCACTGCGCGGCAGTGGGGAGGTTGGTGTGCTTCTGGTATTGCCGATGGGATTTCTCCTTGTGTTTTGCCAGATTACTGGTTTACAAAGTGGTGTTACCCGTAGACCTCCCTTCCCTGTTTGCTGCTCCACGGTTGTTGTTCCAGGCTGCTCCCGATGCCTCGAATGGCTTCTTCTCTCTATGGCTCACAAGCTACGAGGAAAAAAAAAGCTTTTATTCCTTCTTGTCAGTTTGGGGCTCCGACGATTTCATGATGGGAAGTTTTATAAATTGAAAATAAAGAAGTACTTCTTAAAACCTAAATAAGGATGATATTTGTTTTGGTCAAAATAAATATTTTTCACTTGCGTTGCATGCACAATATGTTACATTAAGAAAGGTTAATTCTATATTAAATATAATCAAAAACACAACATGGGGCCTGTCATGCTGACATGGTGCAATAGGTACTTTAATACTGCTCAGCAGGAACCCTTGTTATATTTTTTATATGTTAGTAGATGTCTACTTAGAATTGATCAAACCTTTCCTTCTGAAACATATATGCCAACACCTCCACAACACACTATAAACTAGACTCTCAGAAAACAATAATGATGCTTATCAGTCACTCGCCTTGAGTTTGCTTGTGAAAAACCTCTAGCTAGTATGCTATTGGAGCTCTTAAAACATAGATCTTTTTGCTGCACTGATAATTCACTCACAGCTTGAGATTGATGACTATGTGAAGTCCATAAAAGATGTTACCACTATATTTTCTTCTTATGATTTATTTTATCATGTTGTCAAGGTTTGCAGAAAACAAGAAACAAATCAATGAATGTCATGCTTAAATATTAAAGAAGGCTGTAATACACAATTTTATTCAGATGCCTTATTCAATCTTGTAGCTCTGAAAAGGGTAGCAGCAGCAAAGCTTTTATTTGAATTACTTTTGGAAAAATTAATTTAGTGTGAATGTTGAATTGTGAACGGCAAAAGGGTAGCTAACCTTATTTGTTTAAAGAGGAATACAGAGTAACTTGGGTTTTTTAAAAAAATGTTTTGAGAACCTGGGGAAATTCACTGGCTTTTCAACTACAGAAACTTTGGATGAGAATTGCTTAATGAGCTCATACTTTCTAAATTAATGAAAGGTTGCCTTAGCGAAGGGGGGGACGCGGCAGAGGTTTATAGTAGGATATTGATATCACCAATCCCCGAGTGCTACAAAGCTATTTTAAAAAAAAAGCCTTTCCCCTTTCATTACTACAAAATTGAGATCACGTCTTA
>VZSZ01005497.1:531625-541625 GCA_013398815.1 Ibidorhyncha struthersii
GCAAGGGGCCATAGTTTGGGGGGTCCCACGGCGGCTGCGGCCCCACGCTGTTCCCAAACTGGCTCTCCCCTTCTTAATGCCCGTCTCTGTGCTTCATTACAACTTGGATACAAAGCAGCAATTAAGCCCAGCTTGATTTGGGGTTTCTTTGTTTGGTTTGGGGGTGTTTTTTTTTCTTTTTCTTTTCATTGTTTGTACTTAGGGATGGAAGAAATCAGATCGAAACCTTTTGTGGCTTTAAAAAAACCCTCTTTCAAATATAGTGAGTTTAAAATGGTGAAAACAATGGTTTTCTGAGGCTTCTACTCTATTTCCAACCTCTAGGAACAGCTTTGGTGACCATTTTATCCTTTCTAAGACAGTGATTAGGGCTGGCTTGTCCTGCAGGAGCAGACAAGAGAGGTCTGAATGGGCAGCGCTCTCTGGCCTTTTTTCATCAGGGAGCAAAGTTGCCTTTTTATCAGTTTCTTTTACCATTTTAGTTCATTTTGGTTCTGTAACTATACCAAACATGGGAGTTGAAAAAGAAGAAAACAGAGTAGAGATGTTTTCTAGTCCTGCATCTCCTGGGATCAAACGAACTGTCCATGTCTTGGCTGAGCAGAGCCCCATCCCTTGGCTGCCGAGCGCATGGTAAGGCAACGAAGCCTTGCAAGAGGATGCTCGCCAGCACCTGGCAGGGTGTCGCTACATTAGTTTGTTACGGCATTTGAATTCATAAAATCTTTTATCAAGAATTTTTGGCTTTGGTGTTGTTCCTGACTATCAAGACCATACTTCTCTCAGCTAGTGATGTAGCCAGGTAAGGGCAGGTGTGGTACCTCAACTTGTGTGTCTCCAGCACCAGAAGATTGTTGAACATATGGATGGTCCTTAATGGAACCATTGAAACTGCCTCTAAATGACCCTGCTGTGAGACAGGAAAAACTCTGTTTGTGGCTTCTTTTAGGTAAGCAGGGGAAACTGTGAGTATAGTTTGAATACATCTTGCCTGTGGCAAAAAAAGAAATCCTCTTGCAGCATCCCTGCTCCATGCCTGACCGCACAGCATGATGGGAAGGATTCAGGTGGCTGGTGGTCACCGGGGCTGGCTCTTGGCCTGTGTTTCAATAGTGTGGTCAGTGGTGGGACTTTCAATGTTCACAGGAGCCACAGGGAAAAATGGCACTGAGGTTTTTTTAATACCCCTTGCTGACTGAGGATGGGTGGTTGCCCTCCTTCAGCAAAGGACCTCCAAGCAGACCTTGCAGTCCCCATGCCCAAGCGCCTGCTTGTTAAAGCTGGACAGCAGCAGGAGTGCTGGCATGGCTGAGCGTCACTGCAATGGTTTTGTGCACCCTTTTCTTGCAGACTGACCAGTACAGACAGGCGCGGGGTTGAACACAACCCTGTAGCGAAGGGGCAGGACCACGTGCTGCTCAGGCTCTCCAATGTTGACCTCTCCTCTCCAACTCAGCTGCTCTTTGGAATAAGTGTGATTAAGCCACTCAGTGAACAAGCCACTACTGCCTCAGGCCATATTTAATAAAGTTTTATTCTTCTTATACACTTTTCACACTTGGAGATGGGGGTTTGTAGGGTATGCGAAAACGTATAGTTCAACATCGCACAGGCTGCTGCCCTCCCCACCAAATCCCATTCACAAACCCCATTAATTACAACCATGTTTTCTTGCTATGCACTTTTGGGGTGAATTATCTATGTGGAAGGCAGAGTTTGGGCTAAACTGTTCCCTTTGCTGTGTCTCAAATCTTCGTAGCTCTAGAGAACACTCAAAGTATTTCAAAGGACATTTCTTTCTGCTTCTCTGCAATACTTTTTACTGCACACACCTTGTTTTTTCTCCAGAGATGGAATTGATGTTGAGTGAGAAGATTAGGCAACATCATCGTTCCCTGCCCCAAACAGCTCAGGCAGTGAGAGCAATGAGTTGTTTTTTAATTAATTAAAGTTGATGCTTTAAGTGCAAATGAAAGCATATTTTATTTGCAACTTTCATAACATATCAGAATATATTTATAACATAGTATTAAAAATAAAATGTGTTGGATTATGTGTTTTTCAAGTATATTATTTAAATTAACCTTAGAACAATTCTTGGAGAATCAAATTTGCAACACAGCACCCAATTTTAGCAGTGCATTCTCTGCATACATTATTGTTTATTATAACACATGCGTGGAAAGCAAACTTAAAGTTGATCAGTTTTTATTCTCCAGCTTTTCTCTCTTTCCCTGCCCAGCAGGGTGTAAAATGACAGTCAGATTAAAACAACATAATCAGGAGCAGGATTATCAAAGATAGCGAGTTCTGTCTGCAAAGCAGACATCAGAACACCATGCACTTGAAAACTTTATATCCCGCAGGAAATATGGGACCTCCTAACCTTACAAGTGTCATAGCATTCATAGAATTGAAAGCAGTGGAATATTTTATTCTCTCTCTTCCCCCCCCCCATTTATTTGTTTTGGCAATCACTTTGGCTACAATTCACCCGTGTGCAGATGGCAAATACAAGCCCCATGCACTTAAATCCCATGTAAGTCTTTTACTGGAGGTGGGATTGGTAGTAGTGCCCCAGCTCTGCGGTAACCTGAGACTCACTCCTTCGAGACTTCAGCTTCTGTTGCTTCCACGTTTGCCAAGATCTAACTGGAAATGCTGATTTTTCCCAGGCCTCAGTAGCTGCTTCAGCTTCGTTTGTTTGCTTTGAAATTTATTTTTGAATTGTGGCGCATCTCAGCTATTCGACAGGGCTGGATAGAAAAAATGTTATTTTGCACTTGTTAGAGGATTTCAAAGATTATTTTTTTCCCTACCAATAGTGGCTGTGGCGATTGGCTTTCTTTTGCACTGGGAAAGCTGATTTGCGCAACACCAGCCCACAGGCTGTCCTTGTGAAAAACAAACAAACAAACAACAACAAAACTCCAAATATATTGTTAGTCAAATTTAATTCTATATTATGATTTTGCAGTTTGAGTCATAGCTAGCTGCGTTGTCACTGAAAAGAGGGTTGTTTTAACATTTTTGTCCTTAAAGCTTTGAAGAATGTGAACTCTAGATGGCTTTTTAATATCATCGATAACATTTGGACACCCCTTTTCTAGTCTTTAAGATGGGGTTAACAAAAGAGAGGAAGATCACTGGAAAAGTTTCCAGTTGCGTTGGAAACTCTTACTTGAACTTTTCAGTAGGTCATCTCCATTCCCCTGCCCCTCTGGAAAGCCTGAGCAAGCTTCCTCACACTGTTTCTGTAGGAAACGTTGTGGTAAAGATCAAGCAGCACACTGCCATGACTTGCTGAAAGTGTTTTGGGCTGGAACCACTCCATCGCACAGACATTTACTAAAAATTCACCTGAAACATTCCTTCTTGTGCTGCTTCTCCTTCAAATAGCTGGACTGCAGCTTGCATCTTCCCTCACCATGCTTTAAAAAAACACTTGCAAGCACAAGCAGTGTGTTTCACGATATACAAATATTCACATTTAATGTAGATAGCTGTTATATTACACCACTGCTTGGTCCCCCTTCTTGGGTGGTGTTTTGCCTGGACAATACAATGTACTAATCCAGATTTTAAGAAAATACTTACAGGGGCACAAGTTTAAGGTGAGATGCCGATACTTTTGATGTTAAAGACAAATGCCCTTCGACAACACTGGGCCCAGGACTTTCCTCAGCATTTGGGAGGAGGTGCTGCCTCCAGCTATAGAGACATTGGTTGAACCTCTCAACATCGAGGGGATCGCAGAGGAGTTGGAGGAGGAAAGCTTTCCAAAGTGCATTGAACAGTTAATTCATCCAAAATTTGCTATAAAGAAGAACAAGCTGAATCTTTAGGTGGAAGACAATTTCCCTGAAAGCTTGCAAATATCTGGCTGATCTGATTCTATTTGTCCATAATCACCCGTGGAAGATCTTACATTAGTTTCCATACAGGCATGTGGCTGCTGATTTAATGGAGTTGCACCAGTGCACTGAAGAATTAGAATAGGCTCCAACCCAGTGTGCGTGTGTGCCTGTAGATAGAATTTTAAAAAATACCCTTATTTATACAATGAATACAAAGTTAATGTTTTGGCTTTCTTCCGGGACAATCTGTAAAAGGAAAACTAGAGCCGGGGATTAAAAAGAGTGTGCAAGTAATGTGTAAACCATGAAATTCAATTAGTTCCTCTTAGGAAGCCAAATTTTGGTGAATACTGTAGAGAAAAGGTAGGGATAAAATGCCTAAGCCAAAGCTGTACTTAATAAGCTTCAGTAATTAGTTATAAATGGCTCGTTAAACCTGGAAACACATCTCTCTCTTGCCCATGTTTACGAACGCTAAGGAAAATGAAGGATAGGGTTAAACAGTAACTTAGAAGACTTTCTATCCCAAGTCTTCTACCAGAAAGGTTTTTGGTGCTGTTGGAAGCTGGGCACAGAGAAGAGGCTGGGGGTACCTGGCCGGGGCACGTGGCGTGGGAGATCCAGAGCCCGGGGCAGCAATGTGGTCTGGGGGGCGCAGGGCACCTCCGCTCCCAGTGCTTGCGCTGCTTCCCAGGGCACCCCAATGAGTGTAGGTGAGACTGTCTGAGAAGGGGTTACGCAAATGGGTATTTAAAAGGAGTATTGGGAAAATAGCCACCAGATTTACTGACGAGGTCACGTATAACAAGCTGTACAGGAAATTAGAAGCATTGTCCTATTATTGATGTGTCCCTTTTTTACCCCCACATCCTCTCGTTTTTGCTGTATCCAGTAACAATTTGATATTTGAATTGTATAGTAACTCTTCAGAATTGGAAGGGTAAAAGGTAAATTGTGCTACAGTGTGTGATAGATTAATTGGCGAATGTTCCTGTTATTGTTTCTGGGAACTCTACATCCACCTCACTGCTCTCGTCTCTCAAAGGGCTCCCTGAAGTTAAAAGCACTAGTGCGAATACCGATGTCCAAAAACAGAGCTGCAACTCCCGCTCCACAATTTATCTTACAATCAAAGGTCCTTTGCTGTCAGTACAGGAACGGGACAAACAAATACAGAGCATAGACAATTCCTTTTCTGCTCCCTTCCCCCCTGCTCCCTCCAGAATATGCTGAAATCCCACTCATCCATATTGTGAATAGTAAACACTTTTGACATATAAACTCTTTTTTGTAAGAATAGTGTTTTCTTGGCTGCATATTCTTAATCTCCTTTTCATACACACTTTTTCTGAATCTTCATTACTTTTGAGAGCTTGACCAAACCTGAAACATTTCCAGCTTGAGCCTGTTTCAGGGGTAGTGGGTCAAACTGGAGTTCCTTGATCCATTGTTACTTAATTTCTGGGTCAGGTTCCAGAAAGACCCCTTCTTCCTCTTTTTCTTCAGATGGAAAACACTCAAGAATTGATTTTGTGCTGGGAAACCTACACAAGATAGTTGGAATTTCATGAGAAACACAGCTCTCGTGCTTCCCTGGATGGTGGAGCTCCCTCTTTCGGGGCCACAGCCTCCAAAAGCATCATGTGTGAGTCAGAGTTAGCCTCTTTCTTAATTTGTTATCAACTCAGCTTTATTTATTTATTCATTTCGTTCCTGTTTTATCTTTAAGCTAGCCACAAACATTACTTTCACAGTATTGCAGAAGGAACTGAATATGCTCAAGGTGACGGCAAAGAGAGGTGGTGGATGTGAGCCGTCAGCTGTGACCCCAGGCAACATCTGACTCTTTTCCTCATGGTCTTTCACCAGCTTATCTTTGGCCAAGTTAAAAGGCTGCTCCAGACTGTGAGTGCTAACAGTGAAGATTGTGTTATAAGGTGGTTGCAGAAGTGTTTAGGCTTTCTCCAAGTTGGTGGCTCCTCTTTAGACCCTTTCTTTTTGCTGCCTGCTGTTGACTGACTGCCAGCATGGCTTCAAATCCTGGAGCAGGCACAGGACTGGGTTTGGGAGTGTTTATGCCCTTAAAAATGTCTTCTGAAGCCTTTCTCTGTAGCCTTGGATGTGACACTTAACCTTGCTGCCTCAGATTCCCTGTCAAGAAGGGGATAATAACACTTGCTTATCTACTCCAGAGCGGGCTTTGAGGATTAATTAGTTAATATTTGTACAGTGCTTTGAACATAAGTGCTTGGTATTATCATTCTTACTTCACTGCTCCAGGCTCATTTTCTCCTTTGGCCTGATGTGCCTTCTTGCTTTTTCAAAAGCTCTTCGTCTTGTCTTAGTCCTGCTGTGTCGTGCCCTTGCACTGCCTCACTGCATGTTTTGCATGCTCCTAGCGTGGCCTTTGGGTCTGCAGAACATCTGCAGAAGGACAAGGGCCAACCCTTGCTCCCTTCCTCCTCCTGTTCACGCTCAGAGAAACACAGCTCAGCATTCGCAGGGGGCTTGTGTGGCTGAATCAGTGGAAACAGTCACTCAGATTCTCCTTCCACCCCATCAACAGTGTTTCTCGCAAAAGCAACAGGCAGGCAAGGTGGGCGTTGGAGAGGCAGTTGGCATGGTGTGCAGATCCTATGATCCTTTGTCGTTCTTTTTATCTTTTCTTAAAAAGAAACAAAGACAAAGAAAGGGAGAAAGAAGGAAAAGTTGGGGGGAAAAACAGGATACAGGAAAGCCAAAAGCCTGTGTGCGTCTGCCACTTTGAAATATGCCTCTTAGGAAAAATTCCCACCTAGCTCCATCATGAAGATGGCCAATGGAGCCGGTAGCATACTCAGAAAACAGTGTGCTATAAAGCCATTTAAACTTCTACAGGTGTTGATCTTTATACTGACGTGCTGCACGCCAACCCCGGGTGTGCCCACGAGGACGTCTGTGTCTAGTTGTTCATTCTTCCGCTAGGAAATGGGTTTTACCCCTGGAGCAACGGCTGAGCCCTGCTCAGTGGCACCACAGTGGTGGTTCCTCAGGCTGCCCCAATAATTTGGTGGTTTTCTCTATCCCTTGGAGTTGTCTCTGTCTCTGTCTGGGACCTTTCTGCTCCATCCTCATCCCATCTCTCACACGTGGAAGTGGGGCAGTGGTCACTGCTGTCCCCATGCTGGCACGAGATGCGCGTCACAGAAGCACCTCTCAGCCCTGCTAGCAACCAGCAGCAGCTGCCCCCCCCGGAAGCCTCTTCTGTGCAGTGGTGGCTGACTTCGTTATTTTAAAATTTCACAGAGAACAATGTCGCAGCTAAAATTTGAGTGAGAAAAATCTTGAGGATAATGTCATGCTGGCAGGGTATTCCGAGAATTTGCTAGGGCACGGATTAAAAACATCAGTGAGTGAATATTTCATCTCTTTTTTCCCTCTGTTCACTTGCCTGTAATGGATTGGGCAGGGACGGTCTTTTCCTACGCATGTTTTCAGTGCCCAAGTGCTCCAATTTCTCCTTTCTCCCTGTTACTGCAAGAGAAAACCGTCTGTATTGTCTGAGTGTCTTTAATGTGCAATTCCGCTGGCCTAATGGGCACCTGATGGTACAGATAGATTTGATTCCAGATTTGGATCTGCTGACATAAACCTTAATGCTTTTTATTGTATGCCACTTTGGGAAATCCTGATTAACAGCAACAAAGAGATAATTATGCAAGATGAAGACAATGTAGTTGTTTTAAAAATAATGTATATCATACAATTAATGCTACTTTGTCCTATATCAAAGTCACACTACCTGCATTAATCATACATCCTCATAGTTTCTAAACATTAATAGCAAGAAATAAAAAGAAGAACTCCTAATCCCGAGGAGAGTCACAATAACGGGGGGGTTGGGTTTCTTCCGAGAAGAAGAGAGCTAAGTAATGCAGGTTTTCAGCCTAGTTATTACAAAATGTAGAACATATGACCATCTTCTCCAGAAAAAGGGGCTTAAACCAGTTCAGGAACCCTTAGTAAAAATTAGTTCCATTTAGTCCTCCTGCATAAAAGCTTTCTGAACATTTGTAAATTAAGGGGTTACTCAAAATAAGAAGTAGGGTTTTGCCTGCTTCTGACTTTATAAAGGGCCCTCCCAAAGCCATAAACCCAAATGGCTGATGTACGGTGCACGTGCGGGGCTGACCTGCTCTGCTGCATGGAGAGAAGCGCTCCTCTCTTTGGAAACTACAGGAGACGTGGAAGCTGCATGACAGGGAGTAGCGCAACAGTACGTATGGAAGGGGATAAATTTTCTCTTAAGCTGTGGAAGGCTTAAGACCTTAAAAACTGGTGGAGGAACAATAGGAATAGTTGGACGGGCAGGTATGCACACAGGTCAGATTTTAGTAATTCTTCAAATTAAATTCTACTAAAAGAAACATTGGAAAATGTTCATTTAGCCCCTGCAAGGGTGTTGTCTTTTGGGGTTTCTTTCGGATAGCTTGACTTTGAACTCCATACCAGGGGCAAAAAGGGATCAAGGACTTAATCCTGGTTTAAGTCCATGCTGTCTCACATTTCTGGCTTTAAGGGGATGCAAGGGCCTGACTTGCTCTCCTCTACCCCACAGCATCTTCTGCCACCATTGTTTGCCCTGGGCAATGCTCTTGGTCAAAGTTCTGCTGTCTCCTTTTCTTGCCTGGGCTCTCCTTCAGTGTGCAGGTTGGTGGGAGGTGGGTTGAGCTGGGGGGAAGGTGGGCCAGGCCCTTTTCCCGCTCTCCTGCCCAGCCACCAGGATTTAGTACTCACTGCGGGGCTTGAGGAACATATCCTCCCATGGTCATGGGTTCCAGAGGTCCCAGTGGGAACGAGCTGCTGCCCCATGCTCCTCTACATTCCCGTGTCATGGTGTAGCACAGACATTATGTGTGTTATGAACCTTGTGTGTCTGCATCCACTGCCTGTAAAGATCAAATGTTGAACCCACCTTTACAATTTAGGCCCAGAGGGTTCTAGATAAACTACAGTAGCAACGCTACAACATAAACATTTGTCTCCTTACTGACGAAACCGGCTTAATGTTGCCTTCGTAACCCAGCTTTGCACGTAGCATACCACGCTTTCCAAAGGCTCTTTTGTTTATACCTTGTTTCCCCAAATACTCTTCCAAATTGCGGCTGTTTTGTGTCACTGGTGGCTTCTGAGTCGGGGGAATTAAGGGAAGGTTTGGGTGTGCTTGTTACATTACCTTCTGTGGAATGGATGAGGATATACCATATGTGCGTCTGCAATTAGACATTTTGATTTCCAAAGTATTTAGTTACCATTTGCTGAACCATTGAGTAATTACCACAGCAAAATTGCACAATCTGTCAGTACGTCAGCTAAGTGCGCTTCTGGACAGCTTTATATGCACCTTCACCAGCGCGGAGCTTTTTCTGTGCTCCATTTGGTTAAACTTCAGTCCTTTCAGAGGAGAAATTTCTCATAGCAAAGGAAATTTCAAATAACTGTGAAAAGATCTGCTATTGTACACCTGCCCTGTGGAGGATACCTTGCCTCAGAGGCAAAGTGCTATTTAAGGTAATACGTTCCATTAAACACGGTGGCTTTGTAAGGCTGCAAAGTGCTATTCTGGGAAACGGGTTTGGAGTCAGCCACTCAGCACTTCTTGTTTCCATAATTCCCTGAATTTAGCAATGGCAGTTCTGCCACTGGCAGGGGGAAATCTTGAAAGCGTTACCCACCGCATTCGATGGAAGCAGGAGGATTTCCAACCTGAGAACGTGTTTAGGGTTGTGAGACATAATTGTTTCGACTCTTTTTTTAGTCACTAAGGGAAAGCTTTCTATTCCAGAATGGAAAATTAAGGTTACTTTGAACAGAGAAAAGCAAGAGGCATCATTTACTTCCCTCCCTCCTCCTCCCCACCAAATTAAACACTCAGGAATCTTGAGAAAATTGGGTCACTAATATGGAAATTTTAAAGTATTGATAATACCAACATGACAAGTTGTCACTTTGCAGTATGTTCTTAAACACGACTAAACCTTAATAACCAGGTTATTCTAGAATAATCAGGGTAACAGAATGGGAATGAATGGCAGTTACTGTAATTATTCTAGAAAGAGGACCAAAGCAAACAGAAATTCTCTCTAATTTTATATATTCCCAAT
>VZSZ01005497.1:546625-552259 GCA_013398815.1 Ibidorhyncha struthersii
GAGTAGTATATGTGCTCCTTCAGGGTGTGATAGCCACCATACAGGGCCACAGGTTGCAACTCTTTCAGTAAAAATGAAGCTTTTTTTTTGAGAGAGAGACAGGGGAGCTGCAGGTTGGTGGCTCCATGGGCTGCAGAAACCCATGCGCTTTTATGGTTGGACTCGATGATCTTAAAGGTCTTTTCCAACCTAAATGATTCTATGATTCTATGCCCGGAGTCTGCAGCCGTGGTGCCTGAGCAGCATCTCCTGCATCAGGGTTGTTCAGTCAACCCAGCAGCTCTCTTTGGGTTTTAAGAACTACAGGGAAGTAGCAGAAAAACCCCACAGTGTTCTCAGTGAAGCTCTTGGGTTGGTTGGCTTGCTAAATCTAAAAATCCTGGGTTCAGCCTTTTATTTTGTCCTTTTAGTGCGATAGTGTTATGTCCAACTTTTGGAGCACAGGGAAAATTGTCATTTAGTTTGGATTCCCAATGAAATCTAAAAATGAACTGAGCCTGCTATGGCATCACTTGGTGTCAGGGAGACTGAAGGAAGGAGGGAGGGTTGGGATGGGTTTCTCCCACCACCAGGAAATCCCTTTTTATTTCACTTTTAAGTGAATTATCAGTCAAAAAAACCCAAAAGAGTCTTAAATTGTCAGCGCTGGCGAACGAGATTCAGTAGTGATTCACCTCCTGAAAATGCCTGCGAGTTTTGCAGATTGCAGGGACCATGGCAGGAGGGACCTCTGTACGAAGGAAACCCTCTTCTTCTGCCTTTCTTTGGGCAGCCGTGTGGGAGAGGAGGAGGAGGAGCAGAGGTGGGTGCTGAACTGCGCTCTCCTGGGCGCTGGGAGACTCGGTGCATGTTGGTACTGGTGGTTGGAAGAAAATACTGTATTTAATAATGAAACAGAAGTAATCCCAGAAGTTTTTGAAGGCAAAGGGGCAAAGGTGCAAAGGTTGTGTGCGGAACCTAAGAAGTCGGGTTTGTCTTTATTCCCTTGATTTAAAAAAAAAGCACATTCCTGTTCCCGCACCTAGTGAAGGACCGAAAGGGGGTCCAGGGGCAGAGCCTGGCTGTCCCTTTTGCCACGCAAAGTACACGCAGCCCTCTCAACAGCCACAAATTCATCCCATGAAAGGAAAGCCTCAGCTGGGGTGGAGGTGATGTCACCACCGCCTACCCTGCCCCTTCCCTGGAGGAGAAAGGAGCCGGGCAAGACCAGGGCACTGCCACGCTCCAGCAGCTGAGTCGATGGAAGCCACCTCGGGTGCAGGTTTTGGACTGTACGGAGGTGGTTGTGTGATGTGAGCCCTGGCCAGCTCTGGCTTTGCTTGGAAGAACATAAACACAAGGCCTTTGCCTCTCCCTCCTGTGCCAGGGAGGAGCTCAGGTGTGGGTGGGAACACTTCACTCCGAGTCATCAAAAAAACCTGAATGACCTTCCAGTAAATCAGTGAAACTGGGGAGGTTTTGGGAGAGAAGGATGGCTGGTGGGGCTTGGCCGTGCGCCGTGGGGAGCCAGCCAGCTCTGCCATCCGTGCTGGCACGCAGCGAGGCTGCTCGCACTTGTTGCCAGTATCCGAAAAAAATGAGCGGTGGGGCCAGCCGGCATCAAAAGCCACTCCATTTCCTCCTCCACTTATTTAATTATTGAAGGCAAATAAGAACCAGCTCATACATAAAGAACAAAAAAGAAAAACAAAATACTTAAGAACTGGCAGCCAGGCTCAGCAATAAGTCATGGCACCAGCCCCTGAAACATCCCCCGTTGTACAAATAGGATCCTTCATGGGAATCTCCAGGATAAATCCCCTACGTTGAATCAGAGCGTACCATGCTGGAAGAGGAAGAGTATTTTGTACTGTGACACAAGAAAAATGACGTTTTAAAAAATAATTACACAAAACAGTCATGGTATAGATAGTTTATCTGAGCACCTTCACCCATGCCTGTTGGACATTCACTGCCCGTGGATGGGAAATCAGCAAGCCTTGGCAGCCGTTACTCCATGGCTCTTTGCTATAACCATAATAACAACGAGCCTAAAACCCAGTTTGACCCATCAAAATGATGACCTCATCTAGATCCTGTGGGTTTTAAAGGGTTTATTTTCTTCTTTTCTTTTTGGGGGGGGGGTTAAGAATCCAGTGGCCAACCTGACTTATGAAGAAAGGAAAGATATGGAAACCAGGACGTTCAGCTTCTCAACTTCAGCGCGTTGACTGGAGACCTCATTCCAGGTATCTTCATGACTTTGCTGCATCTGGGAAATAAGTACGGTGGTTGGTGCGGAGGACCCCCCCAGAACTGTTGCCCACACCTCCGCGGAGTCTCGTTGGCTGCCCAAAGGTGTGCTGTGCCCGCCACATGCCACACCAGTGACACCACCACAGCGGCGCTCTGGGGCATCAATAGGACATTAAGTGCTACAGCAGTGCAAATATATAAAAAAAATTACTCGGTGCCCCAGCTGTGTGAGCCACCCACCCACCTCAGCAGCCCAGGCACTGCGAAAGAAAAGATTAGGGAAAATCAGTGAATTTAGGGAAAGCTGGTGAGTGTAGGAAGCTTTGCCTATGTTGGAGGTTCCTGTGGTCCGCAGCGTGCTGTCCCGTGGCAGCGTTTGGGAATTGTTATCAGGCCACTAGGATGTATCAGAAAAGGAAANCAAAAAAAAAAAGAAGAGTAGGTGGGGGGGGGGGGGGGAAAAAAGGAAAAAAAAAGAAGAAAAAAATATCTTTTAAAACATGCTCAACATGTACAGCTGCTGAAACATCTGTGCCGAACACGATGACACAAGCTGTAATCATGGCAGTTGGGGAGGGGAGGCAATAAGGAGAGGTGAAGGAAAGGGCTAAGCGCAGTCCCTGAGCGGAGGGTCCCGTGCGGGGCTCTGCCTGCAGGAGCCCCCGGGCTGCGGCCAAGGGGGGGTGCCCCCACCTTTTGGGTGTCTCTGCCTGCTCCGGGGCAGCCCCCCCCCAAATCCCACTTCGCTCTCCCTCTCCGCCTCCTCCCCTTGCCTCTGCGCGCCCAAAACCGCCCTGGGGTGAGATGAGGCAGGTCCTTCCCCTCCCAGCGCCGGCTCTGCCAGCCTGCCTTATTTAACCTATTTACCTTATTTACAGCGATAGAGGGTTTGGAGGGTGAGACCTTTGGCCAGGAAATTTGGCAGATTTTTTACTTTATTTTTTTTTTCCCCCATTCAGAAAATAAAACAAGACAGGGAAGACCCTCAAGCCTCCTTAAAGTGCAGCTCGACAGGTGGCTTTTGCAAAGCCCTGCGGCACAGGTAAGGATTTCTGGAGCTGCTGGTGTGGGCAGAAAGATTTTATTCTCTGTCCTGGAGTGAGCTCAGAGAAAAAAAAAAAAAAAAAAAAGAAAAAACTCGACAAAAAAACCACCCCAACCCCAAAAATCCCTCTCTCCCGCCTCTCCCCCTGCATTGTGTTGAAAAAAACATATAAGAGCTTAAATAGAATAGAACAGAAATCTCCCTTAATCAAAACAACATTATGCCAAACCCCCTTTCGAGGGAAGTGAAACGTACACAGCAGCACAGCCCTGCTTAAAAATAGAACAGCCTTTGCCTTGTAAGTAACAAAAATACATAACAACATACTTCTGCCATCTGAGCTTTGAAGGATGTCTGTCATACGCCTAGGCTTATTTTACGCCCCTTCCCTTTTTTAAAAGAGGAACAATGCCATCTTCCCGAAAGGAAATAGGCAATAAAAACTCCAGCAGGATTTCCTATTCATAATTTTTCCCATTCATATCCTAATGGGTGAAGGAAAAAAACCCACCAGCTTTAACAACTTAAACGGCACTTATTAAATAGATATTTTTACATGCCTGGTTTTTCCTAAACGTGGTATATAGTTTTACAGTTCAGTTAAGTCTTTTTTTTTTTTTTTTTTTTTTTCCTTTCCAGATATCCTTCTCAGAGCTGGTTGAATTCTGTGTGAGATGATGTAAAGCATCTGATGACAAAATATCAAATATATTTATAAAACACCCTGTTGAGTTTTTATCTGTGCCATTACATTTTTAATTAATAGAATTTTTTTTTTTTGTTGTTGTTTTACAAATGTTGTGTTTTACTGCCAGTATGATCTCACTCCTTTACAGTATCGACAAATGAAGGCACACCTGCACTATAAAATCTGCTTTATATGAAGCAGGCCATTCATGTTTTTATAGCCCATTTTTCACCCATTGTTCTTGGGTCATGTCATAGGTGTGCTGTAATGTGTGGTGGAGGTGGGCGGCTAGAAGATCAGTTTAACAAAATGGTCTAATTTTGCCAACTTTAGTGCCAGAATCTGGACTGAAAAATGCAGAACTAATATCCCAATAGACACACTGCATGATGTCACTTCCCTGGAAATGTCCAAGACAAACATCTATTTCCAGATCACTTGCACTTATAACATGAATTCTCCCTCCTTTCTTATCCCCAAATTACTATTCCTGTGTTTTCTAGCAATTTTTATGTTAACTTGGTTAATGTCTGAACTTTCCTGACTCTTCGTAAGGCTTGCAGATTTTATTATGTTGGTTCATATAATATGACAAGGTTCATTCCAAATCTAATGATGTTTTCGGAGTCTGCAGACCTACGAGCTCTTTTCAAAAGGCTTTTGAAAAACAGCACAACACGTATTCTCCTAAATGCACAAGCTGAAGTTTACGCACCCACACAAAAGGATTTGCTGCAGAATCTGGTTACTTTGCTTAATTAGAAACAAACAAACAAACAAACAAAACACTGCCTTTAAGAGGGGCTTTTGGAAAGATTTTTTGCTTTTCCTTTATTTCCCAGGAATGGGCTCTCCGGGCTGGAGTGCTGGCGGCAGCGGCGCAGGCAGGCACTCCATCACCCAGCCTCGCTCGCGCACCTTCCTCCTGATCCACAGCATCCTCCCTTGTGATGTCTTCTTCCCCCCCCCCCGCCTCCCCGGGAGAGAAGCCGTCGGGGTGGGAGGATGCTGCCTGCGGGATGAAGGCTGCCCACCCAGCCAGCCCTGCAATCCGAGGCCCGGATCCTGCAAACGCGTCCCCGCAGAGGCAGACCCCGGCCTCGGCTCTCAGCTCCCCTCGTTTCCACGGGGCGCGAAGTTTTCCCGCTGCGAAGCTCTCGCCGGATTGGGGCTTAAGAGGGAATATTAATATTTTCCTCGCAGCCGACCTTCCCGGGGCTGGAACGCAGAAGATTGCCTCCGCCTAGCTTAATTCCTCAATACCTTTTATTAAATCTCCCCCCACTCGCCCCCTTTATCCATATTCACCCCACACGCCAACACGCCGGCAGTTGTTTTTCATAACGTGCCTTTAAAGTGACAACTTTATGGCAGAGCCGAGAAACTTTTATTAGGATAACAAATACAGCAGCGAAGGTAACGCCAGCAGAACTTGGAGGAACGGCAGCAAAGTTGCCAGGGTGGGGAGGTGGCGGGGGGGGGTCAGGGCAGTGTCCCCCCCGGGGTGTTGGAGGATGGCCGATGCCCGGGGGATGGCCGTCGGTGCCACCTCGCAGCGGCTGCAGCGTGTGGCTCGGCTGCCACAGCCTTCCTCCGGACCCCCGACAGCCGAGCTGCTGATTGTCTGATTTCCCTGCCAATGGGACTCCCGTAAATTAGAGTCTCG
>VZSZ01005497.1:556511-601511 GCA_013398815.1 Ibidorhyncha struthersii
TCTTAACGTGTGACAGGGACTGCAGCAACACCCCAGCACAGACTGTAGGGATCTTTGATCTTCTGCATCGCATTAAGTAACAAAGACCAGAGGACTTTAGAGATGTAGGAGATAGGCTGCCTCTGATCACAGCAGAGCGTTCTGTCCCATGCTGGACTGCGGGTCGTAGCAGCGATTTTAATATTACTATTATTTTTAAGCAGGATTCTTTCAGGTGCGCCTGATTCTTTTAATTAGATCGTTACAGCCATTGTGATGTGTACTCCTGTATAATCTCTTATGAATAGCATGGGACTTTTTAACATGAATGTTACATTACTGGCATTTAGAACAAATCACTGAAATAGTTAAATCTGCGGGATGCAGTCTGCGATTTCTCCCCCTTTAAATGTTCCCACAACATATCTTTCAAAGGGTTATTACTGTTTATTTTATTAAGGCAAGGTAGGGAAGGACTAAGAGGCGAAGTCACAATCTGTGTGTACCCACCCTAGGTTCGGTGCGTGAGCTTTCCTGTGGCTCTTGTGCTCTTACGACGCATTTCATCGCTAAAATAACGAACAAAGTTTTTCTCCTGCAGACATTGGGCTACATATTTACTGCAAAACATTTCTTTGATTGTTCTGTAGGCTGAAATTAAAAAAAAAAAAATAAAAATATCACCTTTAAGGAGATCCTAGAAAGCTGTGGATTTCCACTTTTTCTGCTCCTCTGTTATAAGTCTTTTCCCTTCCATTATATTCCATTATGTGTCTCTAACGCAGGGCTGATGAATCAGCTCACCTTCCTCCTGTACACCCGCGCAGCCAAAATCTGCAGCAGGAAAAGGTTTCATGAAGGCTTTCCAAAGCAGGGGAAAAAAAATCCAACCCAGCATAAGAAATAGCTGCAAAAGCCTCTGTGCCTGCTTGAAAAATAAAGGGATATGCATTTTGAGATATTAACAGAAAAAAAGAGGATTTTATTTTATTTTTTTTTTTAGCCAAAAGAATAATGTTGAACACATTCACTTAATACCCGGAGCTGGAGACATGACAATTAGTACATCTGACGTTTACAATGCAGATGTTTATGATGTGAATAATAGATGGAAAGAGAGTGAAAATGCAGTTGTTTCGGTGAAATATAGCACAGTTTTAACCAGAAAACACAGGAACTTTGCTCAAGCCACTACACAAGTATGAAAGGGACTGTACTTGGTGTGCATAATTTAAGTCCTACAGCACTTCTCTGAAAGTATGCAAAATAATAAACTGCGGAGAAGAAATATGTTTAATCTAATAAAGGGGTGTTGCAAGAATTGCTGTAAAAGAAAGCTTGGGGGGTGGGTGGGGAGGAGGCAGCCTTTAGGGGCAAACGACATGAATTTCCAGCAGCAGGGTTGCGTAATGATTCTATATTTTTAAAATGTGCCACTACTCCATTCATACTGTTTAAGTGCTTAAATAAGGACAATAAATGTAAATAATTTACTGCTTTGCAAACAGAAAATTGGGCAGAAAAGTAATTTTGAGTAGCAACTTGGCTTACTACACCCAGTGATTTGGTGCCCTGTAAAATGCATTTGACACTGCTGTTCATTAAGCCGGTGCTATTGAGCCTTCTTCACATTCATTAGTGATTAATTCAGACAGATATTTAACTTAATAAGGTAAGCAAATAAACAAAAAATCACTTTCTGTGCCTTAAGGTTTTTTGGACCTCTAATTGGTTTTGTGCACTAATTATCAAGATTAACACCTTACAGTTTTCTCAGTCCTTACACTTAGAAATCCCCGGTGGAAAAAAGCAGACAACCTCGGGGGAATCCTTTAAGTGCGAGAGGTTAAGAGTTTGTCTTTTAAAAGCAAGATAAGCAGCCAAAAAAAAAAAAAAAAAAAAAAAGGAAAGACCAATTCCAGGTAAATTCAGATAATAACAGGATGGGGAGGCAGGAGCTCGCACGGATACAAACGCAGCCGCACTCCCTACTTTTCCCGTAGATGTGACGGAACGGTTTTCAAGGGGCTAATTTGTGTTGCGGCGTTTCTGAACAAACAACTGGAAGCTCTCTGCTTTCTCGCAGCGATTACCCAACGCCGCACCCAGCCTGGGCTAAAGGGTGCGTGACGCAGCCCTGCTGCAGCATTCCCTTTTCTTCACATGACGGGTTAACCACCCGCCTTTAAAAGTTACTTTTAACTCCGCTTCCCGCAGAACCAGAAAACTTTGTGTTAGTGCCAAGGCATTGTGATTTCCTTGGGTGTTTGCGGCAGCGACGTTGTTCGAGGCGTTGCCTGAAATTCCCCTACAGCCGAGCCTGGCCGTGTCCTCCTCTCACCTTGGGCTCAGCTCGAGGAAACCTTTCCGGCTCCAGCCAGTTCCCGGGGCTTCGGGAGAAGGATGCTGGGCTGGGAGCAGCACCCCTGCCCAGCCAGCAGCCCCTGGAGCCGGAGCATCGCCTCAACCCCCCTGGCTCCCCCCGCCGCACCCAAATGTCAAAGTTTGTGGCTATGGTGTCTTGCCATCCCCTCGGACAGTGCCGTATGAAGTGCCGAATCGGTGCCTCTCCTGGAAAATGTCTCCTTGCCTGCTCCTACCTGCCCAGCTTAAACCCCACCTCGGTTCGCTCCTTACGGATGCAGAGGGCGCGCGCCTTGGAAAAGCTTTGAGAAGGGCCACGATTTAAATTTCGCCTCAATCCCAGGCACCAGAGTCGTTAAAACTCATTTTAGCCAAGCCGCCGGTACAAGTTGTTGCTGATGACAGTGTGTGTGTCACAACCGAATGCGGTATTTGCCGCGCAGTATCCTGAAATAACCAGCAGCCTTGAGAGAGCTAATTGCCACTTCTCCTGCCGAGGGAAGTCTCGCAGATCTACCTAGCTTCTGGCTTGAACCCGATGTCACTTTCCAGTAGTTTTTGTAGCATTTGGGGATTTTTAAACTCCTTTTCCTTTAATTCTTTTCTTTCTTTAATGGGTGACTGGATAAATTCAGTGGTGGATTTTTGTGACACTAAAGCAGCAGATAAGTCTATGATGCACTCTAGCTATGTGGTTTAAAAATCCCTTACCATATGTTTTCTCACTGGAATGCCTCGTCTTGCAAAATTACAGGAACCGAAGCTTAAAAACACAATTAGGTAGTTTAAAATGAAATATTAAAGAAATACCGCATATTTTCTGATATGCCTGCGATGTTTTTCCTTTCTTTTTTCCACTCTCTTTCTTTTTTGCTGTCTTTTGTATTGGTCTTTGAGTTGTTCAAGGAGCCCAACTGTATTCGATTGTTGTACTAATCACGCTCCACATTTTTCTGATTAGGTTATATAGGCTGTGGTTAAATTATAAATGAAAGAATGAACTACCAGAGTACTTGTCATAACAGTATCTTTTATGTTGTTACAGAAGATGTTGGGGGGGGGGGAGGAAGGAATCAAAAAAGGCTTTATGTGACGAAGACTCTCCTTGCCTATTTTGTGTTCCTTAAAATATCTGTATAGACAAGTAATGCAATTTGTTGAAATGTTTTTCTCAGGTATTCTGAGAACTACAGCACAATATCTGTCCACTGAGAAAAATGTGAGAAAACTGAATACATAATACATAAAGATGCATATTGTAGTATAAACTCTGTTGTGCACACAAACACGCCCTCTCCAACTCCGGTTTATTCCATTACTGTGCTATAAACCAACTTGAACTGTTTTTTTTTCCTTATGCCATACATGAAAATAATATTTCAAAATTTTAAATGATGTCTTACATTGTTGTCTTCTGTACTACTGTATGCACAGCATAAACACAGCTCAATGTGTGGCTGATGATAGTATATATTTTCATTTCTGTGATGTTATTTTAAGCCATTGACTGTAAAACCGATTTTAAGGAGGGTTAGAATTGTAACAATTAAAGTACTTGACTGAAGGCTCACCTTCTATCTATGCTGAAGACACTGCTAGTTTAAGAATACATTCGATATTCCTGAAATTAACTGTATAGTTTAAGCATTACAGCATTTTAAGCTTGTTAGTACAATATTTAAAATTGTAGTTACTAGGAGAATGGGGTTTTGGTGTTAAATATTATCCTCTTCTCAAATATGTCATTGTTTTTTCCCAAAGTTTAGCCAGATAGAGCTGGGGGGGTGGAGAGGGGGGCAAAGAGGGAAGCCTGCAGACGTGCCGTAGATTAACACCTTGCATTAAGTCATGCATTTAACTATATTCCCACGATTTTAAAGCAGAGCTCCTCCTCAGTTGCCCACCAGCTTTAGATATGAAGTGAACGCTATGCCCCGTGCATAGATTGCCTTATGTACTTTATCGCAGTAGATAAAGGGATCCTTAAACATATGAAGGGATTTTTTGATGAGAAACCTGATGCAAGGCGATTGCCTTAATTGGCGGGTCCCCAGCGCGGGACGGGCACGGGGCTCCGCGTGGTGGCCACCAACACGTGTTTTCTCCGTCAGACATGCCTCTGAGCCGTGCTTTTTGCACCCCTGCAACCAGCCTTAAGGGTTCTGTTTTTTTTGGGGGCTTTATTGGATGAACTGTCAATGCTTTCCAGGATAACAAATCTCATTTTATAGCACTTGGTGGAGTTTGGTTAGGGGCTACCTCTGAGCAACATGAACTTGGCCTTGCTGTGTGTCTTACACTAATACCTTCGCTCCTGTAAGGAATCAGGGTACTTGAGAAACAGCCTGCAGCCATACAGCTGATTATTTCACCAAATTTGCATCTTTTCAACAGTAATGGGGACGGCTTTCACAAATGCTCCCAGGCTCTAAATAGACGTTAAGTGGCTGTTTCTAGTTGCTTCCTTCCCTCTCCCCCTTGGGCGCTCGCCATGCACCCAGCCCCTGGGCCTGGGACCCGCAGGGCACCCTCCCAGTGCCACCCAGGCGCCTCCTGCCTGCAGGAGAGATGCTTGGTCTTCCTTTCGAGGGGAGGACGGGATGTCCTCTGGGGGACACGAGTGCCCAGGGGTGTCCCTCGGAGGAGCTGGCCTCGCTTTCTGGGTGCTGTGAGGTGGTGCGCAGGCAGAGCGGCCGGACGGCAGCGAGGGTCTGCCGGGGGCCCACGGACGGCGGGTGGGGGACCTGGAGGGATGCATGTCCCCAGGGATCTCTGCAGCACGGGGAGAGACTGTGGAGACCAGCTTGCTTCATAGCTACGTCCTCCAAAGCAGGAATTTATTACCTTTTACTATTATTATTATATTTAAGAGTCAAAAGGAGTGAAACCATAGATTTTTTTTCTCAAAAAAAAAACCCAAATCCAAACATTCTTTTAAAACGCGGTTGTGTTTCTGGCCTCCGTGTGTGTTATGATGGCAGCCACCCTGCCCTGCTGTGCTCCTCAGGCTCCCGGTGCCTGGCAGAGGTTCCCCTCGTGTCCTTCCTCTGCGGGGCAGCCACGCTCGCAGTGGCCAAACCATCTAGGGACTCAGTTCCTAAAATTTTACATCCCGGTGTCAGAGCCTCAGCCTCATGCACAGGAGCATGGGTACCCCCGCACAGAAACGTTCGCAGAGGCAGAAGCCAAAGCGAAACACCAGCCTGGGACGGCAGCAAAGTGTTCATCACGGAGGCAGCGGGGATGCCGGGAGCTGACAGAGATGGGGCTTCGTTGCACTCTCACGTTTTTCCCTCCTGAATAAACCAACCAAGTCTGGCTGAGGAAAGATGGTCCAGTTGAAGATTCCTGCTATTTGTTTCCCTTTCAGCCACTTCACTGGAAGATGAACCTTGCTTTGCCCATCTTTAAAATGGGTGCCTACCCCTGACTTCTCACAGATCGTTGCCTCCTACAAGGAGGAACAGCGTGGTCCACTGATGTGTGCAAAGAGCTTTGAGTTTCAATGGGTCACGGGAACAGCGTGGTCCACTGATGTGTGCAAAGAGCTTTGAGTTTCAATGGGTCACGGGAACAGCGTGGTCCACTGATGTGTGCAAAGAGCTTTGAGTTTCAATGGGTCACGGGAACAGCGTGGTCCACTGATGTGTGCAAAGAGCTTTGAGTTTCAATGGGTTATGCTCAGAGACTGCTGCAACCAGGACGCAACTGCTCCTGCTACGTGTTGGCCACAGCTACCCTTGTTCTTTTCTGGTGACCCTGTTATTTTGTGTGGATAAAAAGCATGGGATCGGGGTGAAATCATGATAGGAAATCTCCTATTCTGCTTTTGTTCCAACTCTAAATACTGTGTTGTCTATCGTGGGCTTACTGCACGTCTTCCCTTTTCCCGCGTTTTGTAAGTCCACAGCAGTGCCAGCCTGATAAAATTTAAAACCTTTCCCCGAAACTACACTAAAATATCAATACTGGTCTCTCTTAAAATCCACAGAAGGAAACTTAAGGATTAGAGTAAAGCCTTATTCTTAATTTATCTGTCGTGCATAAGTATTTCAGCACGTATCTCTTCTCTGGAAGGATCACCCACAATTTGGAGATTTTTCCTTTGTCTAGGCACCTTGGGGTGAGTTAAAAGGCAGAGGAAACTCGCAGAACCATTGTATCTAGTTGAGCACTCATTATAAAATGGATTACAGGTACAGTAAACCATAAAGACTGTTTTAGAGCCATTAAGGTTCAGCTTGTCACTGCTGACATGGACGCACTCTTACACCATATATTCCTGACATGTCAGGAGGTGCTTAGGGATGCTTTCATAGATGTTTTATTGAAATGACAGGCTATAGCTTCTCTGGCTGCTGTATGTATGCATGGCTATATGCTAGAAATCCAAATGAAACTTCTCTTGAAAAAAAATAAAAATCCTTGCACTTATGTAATGAATGCCATCTTAAGTGATAAAGTTGTCATCTACATTTTATTTTTAATGTGCTTTGTAATAGAATAATGGAATCACGTTTATCCCTGGAATAAAACGTGGCTGAAATCAATGAGATTTACACTGAAGTGAATTCTGCAGTTGATAAAATGTGAGTTCAAAACCAAAGCAATTTCGAATAAGAATGAAAAAGTGTCAAATCCTCAGATTTCCCTTCTGAAAATGTCTTTCCATCTGTATGCAGTTCAGTCGTTCCTCCCAGGCTGAGCCTTTGACTTGTTAGGGCTTTTTGTCTTTCGGATCCAAGAAAAACTTTACATACAATTATGGTGCCTTGAAAATAAAATTTTTAAGTGGAAATACCAAGAGAGTCATAGCTGCAGAGAGTCAGATCTCACAAACCTTGCAGGTCTAAAATTCACATTCATTAAGCATTTGGAATGCGGAAGGAATGCAGGATTTGGTCATTCACGTCCTTTTTTTTTAAGCAGTTGCTCCACAAAAATAAATTTAATCTTTCGGCATGTGTGAAACTGGTAAATTCCACAATTTAGTCTCCAATCTGAGATTAAACATGGGTTGTATCTTGCCGGCAGAAGATAGGTGGCTGGAAGGCTGCTCCAAAAGCTGTCAGCCACCTTCCTCTGTCTCTGGGTGCTGGGTACCAGCCTCCTCGCAGGGCTCCAGGAGCGATGATGGCGGCGGCGAGGAGCTCATGTGCAGAGCGGCAGAGGCTGGCTGGGGTGAGTTATTCTTCGGCAGTGGGGGAAATGTGGATTTGTTTTATTTTGCACAAACTGCAGCTTAGAGACAGCCATGAGAGAGTGGCAATGTGGAGCTGGGGTCAGCGAAGCACCGTGGGGTCTTCCAGTGTCCGCAACAGGTGAGAGAAGCGCAGAGAATAATTTATCTATAAAACAAATGATACATTTCAATTGTATTTGCAAAATATTGTTTCCTTTTATGCACTGGAGCTTTCAAAAACTTACTTGTTTGTAAAAAAGCTCGTTATGAGTGCTCACAGGTTCATGGTGTTGGCCGACGTGGAGGGCGGACGGGCAGAGCTTCTGTGGTGGCTCTCGGCTCTGGTAGGGCAGATCGCTCTCTCGGCATGAAACCACGACTATCAGTAACAGCAGGAATGTGCCTTTTGGGTCAGAAACCCACTGCAGGCTGATGAGCAAGCTGGCACAGCAACGTGCACGTTAGCCAAATGCGTTTAGGCTGAGAGCAGGGTGAGTACGGCAGAGCCTGGTTCACAAAGAGCTTCTGAAATTAAAAAATAAATTTCGGTGAAAGCGCACAGACCTCTAAAGGGAGGAATCTCAGTGTAAAACTTAAAATCACACATTTTTGAGATCAGCAAGGTGCAAGACTCACTGTTGGCCCCACAGACAACCCCAAAAGCACATGCACACCAGGACACGCACGGCGGGAGCAGAGATGGAGGCACAGGGTGCCAGGGGCTTCTCCCCCATAGCATCACTCCTCTAGCTGCTGTATAAATAAGATTTTATTGTTCTTACCCTAAAATTGGCTTCAAGCATCACCAAAAATGCTAAGATCAAGAAGAGAGAGGAAGAGAGCCTGGTGAAGGCCAGCAAAATGGACCTGTGCTGGAGGAAACCGGGGCCGGCCGCTGCAGGGAGAAAGGTAAGACTGAAATGGCTGCTGCGACACCGGTGCGATCGCAACACGTGAATTCCCCACCAGCCTTAAAAATTATGGGCGAGGGCTGAGGAGTTCTGGAAAAGGTTCAAACAGCAATTTGAACTGTGCTTTAAAGCCAGAGGGGCTGGTAAAGCAGAAGATGAGCAGGGCAACGGCAGACTCCACCAAGGAGGGCTCGTGCGGGATGCAGGTGAGGGAGGGATGGAGAGGGCGGGTTGGGGAAGGGCTGGTGGGACATGGGGCAGTGTATTGGACCCACGCCATCCCCGTGGGCAGGTAAGGGAGGAGGAAGGGAGCTGGAGGCCATGGGGTGCCAGTCTCCCTGCAAGATGTGAGCCAGGAGGGTAGGGGCTATTTCTGCACCAGCTCAAGGTTAGTGGCATAGCCATGGTGTCTCTGAGTAAAGACTCTCCAAGAATTCAGACTGCGTCTCAATTCCTTGAATTAATAAAAATGAGTATTTTGAGCCGGGAAGCAGTAGGAGCACAGGTGAAGAGTTCCTGAGCATGTGGAAGGCAGACTGGGAACACCTGCATGGGCCAGCTGAGCCCCAACACGAGCAGATGGACCCTTCTCCTCCCTTGTAGCCAAATTCCCTTCCAAGAGTTCTCATCGCTGCCCTAGGCCAGAGCCGATGCAGGGCACCAAAGGTGGTGCAGGGGTTGCAAGAGCTGGGGCGCGAGCTCGCAGGAATTAGCTTGTTGGTGTCAGTGCTGGTGTGATCAGGAGGACTTCCGCATCAACCATGGAGACTTGCCTTGCCCTGGGGACATGGCAGGGGGGACACTCTGGCCATGCACCCCTTCGGAGCAGGACCCATGACCCATGCTCCCTGCAATGGGGGCCACCGGCTGTAGGGAGGAAGAAAAGTTTGTTGTCAAAGTCATTGCCTCCTCACAGGAGATAACACGCTGTGATTTCTATTGTCACCACAGACGGAAAGTCGAGGGTACAGACTGACCATTAGCCAGCTGGAATTATTGTGATCAGCAGATTGTAATTATTGGTAGGAGTTTGACAGATTTTCTTGCACACGTGAATATTAATCTGTGTTTATATTTCAAATACTGCCCAGCAATTACCACTTCTGTGTGTGCTCTTGCGATGCTGCCCATCAGCTCTGTATTTCTCTGTGTAATGTCCCAACTACAAGATTTTGCAAACATGGATTTACCATGCATCCAAACATTTGCATTTACCATAACTCACATGAAATACAGAAATGTATAACAGAAAAAGTGCAGAATATCACATGGACCTGTGTGGCCAGGTGTTCAATGTCATACTGATGAACTTTCTGACTATTGGATGTTTTAGCTCACTGTTAAAAAGTAACTCCCACTTATCCTCTCAGGTTCATCTCCGTGTCTGTATTTGTGATGCTGATTTTTCAGAGTTGCAATGGTAAAGAGCACACCACAGTTTAAGCTCTGGGAATTCCTGGTTATTGATAACATGAATTGATTTCAGCACAGAACATTGAGTTTTAGAGGCCCTCGAACATGTACGTATTGAAAGATTTTTGAACTTTTGTTTTTAAACACATCTGATGCTAGGCTTGTGTTGTGTCAGCTCCAGTTCGTGGTGGAGAATTGCTGATGCTTCATGCGAGTGTGAATCTTGTTATGAGCAGCCACATCAAGCCCAGCAGAGAGTGGACAGGTCAGGGCATATACAGAAATTAGAGGAGATACAAGACCTTTTACACATACTTAAGGAAAAGACTAAAAATTTTGGCATGGTGGTCACTGACAGGACATGTCACCTCATTGATACATGGACAGAGAATCACAGAATAGTTTGGGTTGGAAGGGACCTTAAAGACCATCTACTCCCACCCCCCCTGCCCTGGGCAGGGACACCTCCCCCCAGCCCAGGTTGCTCCAAGCCCCGTCCAACCTGGCCTTGAACACCTCCAGGGATGGGGCAGCCACAGCTTCTCGGGGCAACCTGCGCCAGGGGCTCACCGCCCTCATTGTGAAAAATTTCTTCCTCATATCTAATCTAAATCTCCCCTCTTTCAGTTTAAAACTGTCCCCCCTTGTCCTATCATGAAAGCGCAACAGGAAAATCTATGGAAAATCCTATGAAACACTCAACAGGAAAATCTGCAAAGGGCACCTGAGGATGCGTGGGAGAAAGGGGCTGCTCCTGCTTTGCCCTCTTTAAAACATGGAAATGCTGAGGGTGATTTTTTCCTTCCCGATGAAAGAAGGAAACGGATGAAATGTTTTGATATGAAATTTTCCATCTCCCTGTGCTCCCGCAGTGGAGCAAGTGGTCTTATGAAGAGAAGCAGGAGCATGTGCTGGGGAGGCAGTGGGTCGAGGAGAAGCAAGTTCGGGGTGAGGGCACCCCACTGCCTCCCCTGCCTGCCCAGCCTGGGCAGGAATCGGCAGGGAGCACCCAGCAACACCTAATTACCGTGTACCCGTCTTGTATTTACTTTAGAAATTGCTTCACATTAATTAAAAATGTTACCTTTAAAATCTGCCTTTGCCACATTGAAATGCTTCGGTGTTTGTGACGAGCTCTAAATGAATGGGGAAGAAATGTTTGTGTTCGATGCTTTCATTTGTTTTTTTGGCAAGATTCATTGAATAAATTAATAGATTATATCATTAAGCATGAGTAGATATGTATTAGGATACCCATAGATAATTTAAGTAAATAGCTAATAAGGTAAGTGTACAATGCTCTGTATCTGCACACATGCAGATATTCTATTTGAACTTAAAATACAATTATTTATCAAATGTCTCCATCAGGGCTTCATTCCGTAAAAGAGCCCGTTGGTAACACATAGGGAAATTATTGCAGTCGCATAAGGCGACTCCAGACTGCTTTCTATATTTTGACTTGTACTTTTGACTTTTTCTTTCTCTGGTAACCCCATTATTTTTGTCCCTACTCAGAGCTCTGACCTGCACTACATGGAAAGTTTAGAGATGAAGTCATTTCTGGTTTGAGTTACTGGAGAGACTTTAATTCATCCAGCTGTGCCTGCTCAACAACAATTCCAGCATTCAGCATTGACAACACACCATCAGCAAGAGAAATCAAACAGAAAAGGCAGTCAGTGTTGAAAGGAACACTTAAAACCTGCTCTCATTTGTAGAATTTAACATCATCAAAACACTAAATGTAAATAGGAGCAGAAGGAAAATGCTAAACTCATCAGTCACGGTATTTCAGCAAAAAAAAATCTTTTTTTTTTTTTTTGACAGAACGTTAATGAAAATCCCAAAGGAAGTATCATTGAACATAAAGGGGCATCTTAAGAAAAAAGAAATTGCTGGCTACTTTGCTCAAAAGGACCTTGCATTATAAAATACTTGACGCGTTTCCCTTGTTGAATGTGTGTTTAAACTCGTGTTTTAGTAGTAAGAGGAGAGAAAAATCCTGGAGTTCCTAGTGGGAAGTACAAGCCAGGAATCCAGCTTTGCAGGGAACAGCTACATCTCAGCGCTAATGCACTCGGAAATCAAACAGAAAGTGTTTCAGGATTTCTGAGAGCAGTTATTCCCTTCAAAATAGTTCTTTAAACTGGGGTATAATTAATAAATGTTCAGTTACACGTTATTGAATTGCCATTCCAAAAGAAATAAGGGAGTAAAAGATCTTTTGAGCAAAACAGAGACAAAATATAGATCTGCTAGGTGGTATTCAAGGGTGTAAAAATAATTCCTCCTGGAAGTTTTTTTCTTTTCGATCGATAGCACGTAAGAGAGAGAGAGAGAGGCTGAATTTTTCATCTCATTCCCCCACTGCCTTAGACTACACTGCAGATGTCTTTTGGCGAAGGTGATGGAGGTGATGCCGATCCAGCCCCACCGTTCCTGGGAGGCGAGGGAGATGTTCCTGCTCCTGCATGGCTGGAGGCAGCACCACGCGCCCGTGAAACCTTTCCACCTTCAGCTGGCGCGGGACCATGTTGTTGCAGGAACGATAGCTGGGAGGGGGAAAATCCCCCTCAATCTGGTGATAATTTCAAATGCCGGTGCTGTAGCCATAGCTCTGTCCCTGTGGGGGGCTGGGAGGGAGGTCACCAATGGGCGTCCTCGGACCTGTCACCTCGTGGGGCTGCTTGGACGTGAAAGGCTCCTGCATGGGGTTCCCTCGCCGGTTAGGGAGAGGCAGAGCTGGCTCTCTACTAATTAATCTCCTGAATATTCAAATATCGGTAATGTTTTGGCTTGTAAGCGGGAGGAAACAGAGGCGGGTACCCCTCGACTCCTGTCATCTGGTTTGTGGGGTTTCAGTGCGTTCTCTGTAAATCTTGGTCTGGCAACAGTGGTGGAATATCATTTTAATAACCTAACGAACAGAGTTGATCGCTTCTCCTTGTCTGACGATGGCATCTGGTATTAAAGTGTAAGACTGGAACCACGTAGCGCACCCTGACGCCTTCAGACACCCATTGGTGTGGTGATTGGGGGTACCAAAACGCTTTACACCACCATTCCCAAACTAGCAGTGAAAAGAAGCTGGAGAGGTGAGGCCCTGTGGCTTGTTCGGCTGCAGCAGCCTGCTGGGAAGAACCAGCCTGACCCGACGTTTCTGAGCTGCTGCTGCCGCCACTTTTCTGGCTAATTTTGCATCTTGCAGCTTCCATTGGCACATCTTTTTCAGAACGGGGATGCCCTCTAATGTGTTAAATAGGCACGTGCTTTTAAATGTCTCTGTTTTCAGTTTAGATTTGGCATAAATAAATTTCATTTGTTTAACTGCCTTTTAAGTATAGAAAGAAAATTCTAGTAGTCGGACAGGCAAGAAAAATAGCGATTGAGCATGCAAATCACTTCTTTTCCCTTTAAACAATACATACTCTGCTGCCTGCATTTCCCCAAAGATACTGCTGCAGCTACACATGGTTGAAGTCTGTTTTACCCTTATATAAGGCAATGTGACAAATGATTTAGGGGGAAGTAATCTCTAATCAGCATAACTTCATACCGCACGGCGCAGAATTATTGTCAATTTAATTCTGTCTCCTCGACACAAAACTCTGAAGTGTTTCTTCCAGTTGAAGTTTTGTAGCTGAATAATAAATAAAAGAGGGTGCAGTACAAGTACTGCATAATGTAATTGTACCCTCTTTGTTCTTGTCAATCAGCTTTAACACAAGTTAAGTCGTCGTGGATGTCATCGTGATCATATTCATAGTAGATGGCTCTGAGTTTCGGTACAGTCGTCTTCTGCGAGAAAGTTCCTTTAATACAGAGGCGTGCGGTGAAGGTTTCAGGTGCTTTATAAAACTTTGACTTCCCTCCTACTACAAGGCAAGAAAGCACAATAATGCATGCATGAATTGCCAATAAATCAAAGGCCTGCTTTTTTTTTAATTCCTATTTTGACATGTACATACATAGCATTTTTAAGAGATAGCTCCAAGGTAGCTTTTCAGTCCTTGATCAGATCATGAATTTAATTAATTCAGTGTAGACATGTCATAGATTTAAACCCTTTAGAATTACATTTTTAATACAGATCTAACATTTAATGTCCTTTTTCATTTTTTTCTTGCGAAGTAAAAAAAATCCTTTAATACTCCGGTAGCAATTTTTCCCTCTTATTATGAGACTGTGGCTCCTTCCTAATTATGTGGCTGCAAATTATTTACTGTAGTTTTAAATTAAGGAAGGAGACAAGTAATCCAGTGTAAAAAACACTGTTCCAACTTCAAGAAGAAATGAGTGTATGTGTTTAATTTCTCTTTAGGCATACAGCTGTACAGTCACTGTATAATGGAAGGTTTGAGACAAAATGGTCCCCCACCACCTTACCTCCGTGTAATGCAATTTAGCTTCATTAAATTACTGGAGGGCCAGTTACTTAAGCAGAATATTGATTTTCAGTCTGGGCCATGTTTAACATAATTCTGCGTAGGCAACAGCTAATTCTGCATTTGAATCTGGCACCCTAATGGAATTACACGATGCGGCTGACCATGGGCAAGGCAGGGCTGGGCTGGGGGCCGCTGCTCCCCGCTGCCCGCCCCGCTGCCATTAACCCTTTCCTCCTCCACACACGCCGTCTCCGCACGCTTCAAACTACCGCGTCGACAAATTTCTTGTTTCTTCAGTGGAGCTGCTGTCTCTCATCTGGGGATGTGTAGCCCCGAGCTAGGTTTTGGTACTGTAAAGTATCTGTGGGGCTATTATATTTTTCTTCAGCAACCTATATCTTGGTCTGTATAGCAACAGAGCTGCACAGAGACCATGCAGACTAAGGGATTTCCTCCAGTTCCTAACCCCAAGTACCGTTTTCTAAGCCTAACAATTAAAGGACGGATTTTGCTTTAATTAAAACCTAGTAAAAAGAACCAAATATTTGGCTGGAAAGAGTGTTCTTGACATTGCTGGCTTGAAAGCTAGTCATTATTTTTATTTATTATTCTGTTTAATGATGAGATACAGTTTACAATCCATTGAATAATAATAATTTAAAATGTTTCCATGTGAGTTATAGTTTGTTGGTGTCTTAGAATTTAAATAGAGTGTGGGGAGAAATAGTGGTTATCGCCCACATTAATGGCGGGCATGGCAGAGGGGGCGTGATGCTACCTCGGTAGGTTTGAGATTTTGAGTAACGGGCTGTAAAATGTGCACTCCCAGACCTCAGCTTCAAAAATCACTTGCTCACTGGGATCCCTTAAATTAATCAAAATAGCAAAACACTGAAAATACCAGGTCTGGCTTCAATTGATGATGATTTTTAATCTTTAAATTTAGCAGCTGAACCGTCCTCTCAGTTCTTAGACCCTGGACACTAAAATATTTCACCCTTCCACAAGTACCAAACACTGTCTCTGCTTGTTTGGGAAATTTTGTACAGAGGTAGGCTCATAAGTGCATTTTTTCAGAAATACTGCTGCATGGCAGAGAATTGCTTGAGGGCAGCTTAAAATGTTAGCTGGGAAGAGCCTCCGTTTTAAATAAACTTATCGCGGCCACTCTTTGGTATGCAGCTCGTGCTCCACTCAGCTCCCCGAGAATAAATTGGTTTAAAAAGTTCTTGCTATGGCATTGATGCTGCAAAGAGTTGAGTTTGTGCTTAACTTGAGCGCTGTGCCCTGTCCCTTTGACTTCAGAGCATTTCCTCAGCAGCTGTCAGTATTTCCATTGATTCAGCTCATGACCAGTATCCACCTACATCTGCCAAAACAGACCTAAGCCATGGCATGCAGAGAGGGGGTTGGGTTCAGGAGCCAGGGTTTTGCTCCACCCTAGCCATGTCTAGATGCAGATGTTTGACAAGCAGATTTGGGAAGGAGGAAGGAAGGCGGGAGAACACAATCTTGGTTGCGGCTCTGCAGCTTTGTTTGAAACTTCATGTGGGTTGCAAGAGCTTAATCGCTTGGACAAGTTGTCCAGAGCCAGCTCCTAGGAGTGTGCTGGGCATCATGAGCACCAAGACTGAATTTTACTGTGGCTCCAGCAGCTCCCAGAGACAGGGGTGAGCATGGGCAGGTGAGTCACGGACCCTGCTCTGCTCCCTGCCATAGCCAGGGCAGCCTGAGCCCACGCTGCACTCCCTGCGGCTCTGGGGGGGCAGCTCCCCGGGGACCCCCAGGCAGCATCATCCCGGAGCCGGTAGTGGTTTCCTGGCTTTGGTGGAGGCTTGAGGTTTCGTAGAGCCTGCTGCTGCTGCTGCTGTCATCAGAATGCAAATTACAGCTGGCCGGGGTGATGCTGCTCATGTTAATTCCTCGGGACTCTGCCTCTCACATGCTCTTTCCATTTTCCCTCGCACGTACAATGGTGTAGTTAGCTATTATTTGAACTGCCTCTGTGTTTCAGTCTGGGGAAAAATATGCAATATGCAAAACCACTTTGTCATTGGGAGTCAATAATTGGCATCAGGTGCATTACTTAGCATCCTGTCACGGATTTGGCATGTCATCTGACTGATAACTCTGTGCTTTCTCATGACATTGGACATAATTTGTTCCCTATCACATTTGCACACATGGCCCGTGGTCCTTTGTTACTTACTGTACGCCCTATATCTTTGCATTTCATAGGTGGGAAAGGAGAGCGCTCCCTTCCCTGTGCCTAGGCGCTTCCTGTGCTGTCATATTTCTGATCCCGAAACGGTGGTGTCGCGGATGAACCCGTCTGTTTGGATTAGATGTGATGAAAGGGAGAGGGCAGGAGATACCCGGGGAGGCCTGCGCTGGCGGAAAGTGAATGAAAGCAGCTAAAGCTAACTTAAATTCTTTCTCTCTTCAGATTTGCACTCGTTTTCCACCACTTTTTGTCACACTGATCCAGTGGCAAGGAGCTCCACTGATTTCAGAGCAGCTGCTTACAGAAGGGGGTGTTAGCCATTATATACAAGGTAGCAGAATCTGGCCATATATAATTAATACAAATATGTGCATAATTTAAAGCTGCCCCAGGAAAGCCTTAAATTACACGATAACCGTGCAGACACTGGCCTAGGAAGGAAAACATGGGGAGTCTCTATTAGTGAAATTAATTATATGTAAGATTGTCTTCAATAACCATGTGGGAATGATTAAGTAATCAGTCAAATAAAAGATTTAATAACAAATTCCCTATCAATTATACAAGAACACCCAGTAAAAATTAAGTAAAAATTATTTTCAACACATTAATATTAACATTAACGTTTCAAAAATATTATAACATAATTAAGTGTAATTTCTTGTAGCAAAACATACTCATAACAGCAAAATAAACAAGGCCCCAAGTAGTATTTCCCAAGGAAACTCAGCAGCTCAAGCCATGTGAAGGCATACAGAGGTTGGGGACGAGGCCAACCCAGATGAGGGCCAGCAGAACATGGGAAATGGGTCTGCGGTGGCGTCATCCAGTGCGCAGGTCACAGCTGCCTCTGTCCCTGTGTCCAGGCGCTAAAACGTTAAAAACCCCGACACAGCACACCTGCCAAAACAGGGGTGAAATAAGCTGGAGGCCTGGAATGTTTTAGACTTCACCTAAAACTACTCCAAACACAAATGTTTGGAGTTTCTGTTCGGTGTTTCTGGTCTGGCCTTTCCTGGAGAATTTTCTGGGTCTGTACGCACCTTGTTTCTCCCTTTTGGCATTAATTCCTTTTACTGTTGCACTGATAAAGTTCACTTTATCATTACTATCACCCACTGTGCCACTAGGGATGTGAGCCATCTCATTTATTGCAGCCTTCTATGAGCTGGGTATCTATTTTAGGCTCTATATCCAAGATATTTCTGTAGTTGATGGGGGGAAGGGGATGTTTTAACCACCTTTTTCAAGATGAAATTAATTGTCCTGGGAAGCTATCCACTTCTCTTTATGTTTTAGATGACTAACTTTAGCTAGAAATCTAAATTTTGTACATGACTGAAGGTCAAGGTGAAAATACGCATCCGATGATAGACTGGCCTGGAGCTCGCGGAAGTCAATGAGAATATTTCTATTAACTTCAGTAGGTTTTAAACAGTCGCGCTGCAGTTTCCTAAAGGTAAAATGCTCTGGTTACAGTGTAGGAATAGCTGTTGTGGGCTGTATTAATAATCCATCTGGTCCAATACCTTGTCTCCTTGGCTTATAGCTGGTGCATAAGGATGAATATAGGGAGGGGGAGACACACAGTGAGACTTTCCTTGTCTGTTTTCCCGTCACCAACAATCTTCATCTCGGGGACTTCCCCAGCCAGAGGCTGTATTTAAGAGCCTGTGAAGGATCATCTACAAAGCAGAAAGTGTCCGTAAGCAATGAAAACAACATAGATCAGCCAGAGATTTTTGTTTGGCCGAAATCGCATCTTTGGTTTTTTTTTTTTTTTCCCTATAGAAACATTAAAATAGTGGGATTTGATCTAAGCATTCTTATGCAACTAAGAATGAACAATATTTTTTGAGGTCCTTTGCAGTAAGACCCCATCAAACTAGCTAATAGATGCTGCAAGAGTTGGATTTTATTCCTACACAGCTGTAGAAGTAAAAGGTTTAGAAACAATTCTGGGTGAAAGACTTAACTTTTTGAGTGAGAAAAATAAATGTTTTTAAAAAATGTGCTTACTGGGGACAAAGAAAGATAATAATAAAAAAAAAAAAAAACATCCTTCTTGGTACAATTGAACACTCTTACCACAATTCTGTAATAGTACTTTCTGTATTTCTCACAAAACCACATTTTTCTTTGGATGTAGGATACAGCTTTATTAAATGAAAGGTAGTGAATATGTTTTTTCTGTAATTATCACAGTGTTTGTTCCAGCATCAGAGTTCTGGGTACCGTGTTTTTTCCAAAACCAAACAAAAAACTCTTTCCACCCCTCTCACAGTGAATGGTAAATAAAAAGGAATTGACGTCTACTTAGACTTTCAAAATTTTATTTATATGGAATATTACACAGGCAGCAGCTCAAGTGGTAATTGTGCTTCTGAGTAGGAGTTAATCAGTAAAATTTCTGGAGTTACATATGTGTTCTACTAAGTTGCTTTGAGGTCTTGAATCTAGAGAGTGCTATAATATTTTCAGCAAGTTATATAGTTAAAATAATGCGGGGTTTCTTTTTTCTTTTTATCAAAATCTGAGAAATAACCTGCCAAACCAATCATTCTCTCCCAGGAGTCTCGCAGAAGGCCTGGATGTTAATTGCATTTAACCTAGAACAGCAGAGCATTTTTTTTTTCTTTATACAATAACTAATATGTAAACTACTGTTGCACTTTGAAATTACTTTCACTTAAATTCTATTATTGAAGCTCCACAGTGGAATATATCCAGGGTCCATTTCATTAAAAAAGACTAATTACACTGGAACCACGCAACATACCCGCCAATCTTCCTCGGTATGACTGGAAAATGAGCATTCGAGAGATACAGCACACTTATTTGTCCTGGCATTCCTGAGAAGGGTTTATGTGAGGATGCAGTTGAGGCCAGAAATGAAATTCTGATTGGTAATGAAGGGGACACTTCTTTCTTCCGCATAATAGCAGGAATTTACATGGATTGGCTGACAGCTGAGGCAGTGGAAATGCCTACATAACTCCCATTGATAAAAAAGCAAGTAAGCAAAAGGCAACACTGCAACACCAGACCGAAACATGGCATATACTTCCAGTGGGTGACACGCTAATATTCTTTATATTTATTTATACAGACAACCTGAAAACTCCATAAACTTTCTGTTGGAGATTTACAATAAAGATACACCTTGTGTAACAAGAATATAAACTGGCAAGCTGATCAGAGGGTGGACTGTGGGATAACACACATGTAATATCCCTCTATTGGGATCTGCCAATTGCCTCTGGTTTTGGAAATCAGAGGATGAGATACAACTGGCAGCCCTGACACCCGCATCCACGAGCGGAGATGCCCGGGGGGCAGCGCTGGGGAAGGACAAGGGAGTTGCTCTGGGTATTGTTGGTAGATCTCCAGGAACTCCAAGTTTTGAACTGTGATTTGGGATTTTTGGAGCCTTCCGGGGCGTGGGCAGCACTGGTGGGTGCTTGGGGTCTGCGCGGGTCTGTGCTGTGTCCCATGGGGATGGCAATAGGTGAGCTGGGGTAGACTTTGCTTTGGCAGTTGCCAGCCAGTTTCTGCCTGAAATCTCACCCTTTTTTTTTTGGAAGAGCGCTGGAGGAGCTGCTCTGCTCACGGGCATTCCTCCCAGCTTTTTGGAAATGACTTGTTTAATCAGTGGTGCGGTGAGTCAGCTCCTTATCAACACTGAAATACTTGTGATTTGGGCTCTGAAATGATGGTGAAGTTCACCAGTTCTACTAGTATCTGCTCAAGATTTTGAGAGCTTCTGTTTGCTACTTTGACTTTCCTATTGATGTCTTTGATGGAACATAATAACGGTGTGTTACAACATGCCTAAATATTTGCCAGTGATGTTGGACTGTGGGTCAGCATGCTTATTAACTCTTCTGGCAACCGGTGCATCATCGGCCGGGGTTTTGCACTTGGATGTTTCACATCTAGAGTGGCACTAGTGGCACCTATGGCAAAAACCCAGTCGCAGGTATGGGAAATATTCCTGGTTTGCATGGACAAATACATTCAATTTTTTTCCACCAAAGAAAGAAGGAATATGCCTATGGAAAACACTGCTCCTGCCTCGCTCAGGACTGTGCTGACTCTGCTCCCCTGGTTCCTGGGACAAGTTTTCCCAAGGAGGACAGGGTTGCACTACAGAAAGCAATTTCCCATTCTGCATTGGAAGGGCCGGAGTCTGCAGTGAGTTTGGCCATTCCCCAGCCAGGGGTCCTTGGAAACCAGCCGGGGAAAGAGGAAAAGCAGTGCTGAGGATGCCAGAACTGAAAAGTCCAGGTCCACGGTGTGTCAGGGGTTGAAACCTGCAGCCTGGCTCTCTGTGCCACCCTCTCACTGCCAGAAGTCACAACGGGAGTGAGAATAATACTGAATTCTTCCGTCTCACACATTTATGCATCCATGAATTTGACATAAGAGCAATTTCAGTTCTTTTTTTTTCCCCATTGGGATAGTGAAAAATAAACACTTAACACAAGAAACAAGCCCACGAACATATAGTCAGTCTGATCCTCGAGTAAGGTCCATTAAAATATTGCAAAAACATTAAAGTTCATAACACGATGGTTTGTGTTTCATTAATAAAGTGTTCCTGCCAAAAATGTGAGACCTCTATAACTTGTTGGCACTGAAAGTACAACTGACCTTGTGCTGTACCGCAATAACTTCTTATTCTATAATCCATCTTCTCTAAACAGTATTGGTTTGCCCTGAATGTACAAAGTCAGTGAGTTTTGGGGAAGAACTTTGCTTTTGTCCCTTGCAGCAGCTGCAGAGCCCATAGCCATGTTGTGTAGCATGGGGATACGGGCTGCAGTGGCCAGTAGGGCAGGAAAATGGGCGACAGGCAAAAGAAGTTCAGCCTGGAGTGATGGAGCTTGGGGACCAACACAACATCCACACAGAGAGTTCGTAGGACATTAGGTGGTTTGGCTCTGTGATAGGAGACTGGTCATGGGTGGAGAGGAGACACGGTGTCCTTCAGGTAGAAGTAAGAGGACCCTGGAAAAATGAAATTTCTCTTCACTGGTACTTCTGTGAAAAGTAACATAGGCTGAAGTCTACTTGTAACACAGACTAAATTTGCTGCGAAAGGGGTACTGTAAGATTTATGGGGCGAGGAGAATTTTTTTGTTCTGTATAAGAATAGGGTATAGAAGAGTCCATGCCGCCCAAACTACTAAAATAATAATAGTAACAATAATAATAACAACAAAACAACAATAACAATGTTGGCTGGTGTGAAGACAAATTAATATGGGATTTAAAATTCTTCTAACCTCCAGCTTGCCAAGGGAGTTAACCAGCAATTCCTCTTTGCATTGCCTGGGCAAAACTTCTTATCTCGATGAGTAAAAGAGAGAAAATATTTTGTTAGTGGACCCTATTTTGTTAAATGCTTGTCTGGTAAACAACACAGTGGGATAAAATATTATCTGAAGGCTATGAATGGTTTAAAGATGCCTTGGTGCATGCTGTGCACTCTCAGCTCTATCTAAATAATCTGAATGTCCGGATTCATTGATTTGTGCATTATGCTCATAAAGACATTACATTTGAACTTGATATGAAATAAAAGGCTTTGGTCAGTCGATACTCTTCAAGAAAACACTTCAAAGATTTTATAAAAGGGTCGCTGACCTGTACACTGAGATTGGACCTCAGTTGTCCAGGGAGAGACCTCCCCGCACTTGGTCTTTGAACCTGCTCTCTCCCTCTTTCCCAGAGCACCACGCAAAGCAATAACTTATTACAAGTCAGTGTTTTCAACTGTGCATACAAGGAAAAACATCAAAACAACGCAGCTGAAAATAATCCCCTTTAGAGATGAGATTATGTTTTATTGTTTCTTTTACCAGGTGTACAGTACTCGATATTTAGACTGATTGCTCTGAATATCCAGGTTTAGCAGGCTTGTCTTTGCCTGTCTCATGTGCTTTGCAAGCGGGGAGACCGTTTTGTTCCCCATTTCTCAGGAATTCAGCTTTCTTCAAAAATTAACACAGATTTTAAATATCTACATTTCAAGTGGCGAGGGCAAATGACAAAAAATTCACTTGTTGGCCTTTACTAACCATTCCCATGTTTGCCTTAGTCCCCCAAAGGGTTTTATTTTTGAATCAGAGCTCTTCCTCACCAAGTGTTACCCCAGACTTGGTTGGAAACATCTCTGATCTCCCGCCCTGCCAAAATCCCACCAGGGAGGAGCCTTGCCAGTTCTGCCAACCCCAACCTTGGCACTGTGGCACCAGCTTTGAAGTGGCTGAAGTAGAGGTCAAAATTCTTCAGCCCAAGTCCTTTTTTTTTCTTTATATATATAAAAAAAATAAATCAATTTTTGAGATTTTGCTAGGTCAGAACGATTGAAAGCTTGATCCAGCTCTGGGGTTACCGGAAAAATACATCAAAAAGATGTAAGGCCATAATGTTCTTTCTGTCCAAGCAGGTATGGTCCCTGCTCTGTATCAACTCGGGTGCTGGTGGCATCCTTCAGTGAGACGTTAGTACACGGCCAAAATTTAGGGGCACTGCTGAGACAAAGGAGTTTGTTTGTAATCAGAATTCCCTTCATGAAGACTGTGATTTATAGACATTTCTGAAAGCAGAAGGACTCTGTGCCATTATTTAAAAGGCTAGGCTGCTCAGAGTTATTTATAAATACCAATACAACAGAAACAGTTTCTAACTTCAGGCAGAAAGATACTATTCATCATACAATTCAGCAGGAAAATAACAGGTCTGTCGGAAGTGGCAGCGAAAGGATGGCATATTGATGCAGAATCGAATCTAGATAAAACAAGTGGTATTTTCCTCTTTTGAAATCAAATTGCAAAATGTAAAATAAGTAGAAATAATCAGCCGATCGTCCCAACACCATTTTTTCCTGGTCAAACCACGCAAAAAACCCCTAAAACTCACAATGGAGCAACTTCCATTTTAGATCAGTTTCTCCTCCTCTCGCATGGTCTATTTATTTTTATTGGTTTGTTTCTCATTAAATCCTTCAATTACTCTGCAGTGTAAAATGGTGAAATTATTGGCATGTGCCACTTTCATCATGTATTTGAGTTTGCTTATTACACTTGCAGAAAATGCTTGAATGGTATTAGGCTCTGCTGTGGATTGAGACAGAGTTAATAAATATTATTTGGTGTTTTTTCCCTGAGAAGCACTGCTTTTCTTGATTGTTTTTTACAGTTGGATTGGGAATATTGATTTATTCACCACTGTTACAATAATTGTATACAAGGAACAAAAAATGCAGAGGTAACATTTCATCAGCTCAAACAGATTAATTAGTTGTAGTAGATTAGGCACAGTGTTACACAGAAAGATTTGCATTTAGAGGAAGAAAAAAGTTTTTTTTTAATCTTAAAAAAGGCAAGAGAATTTAATAGAGATGTGATACACTGAGCTGCTCGGCTTATTATTCAATCAGTGTTTCCAAATGAGTATTAAAGGGCAACTTTAAATATTAACTCTTCTTTCTAAAATAAAAATACAGTGTAGTTGTTGAATGCTTGGTATGGGGAAATCCCTGCTTACTGTACTTGTACGAGAAAAGTTAACTTAGTTTTGCATCCTAAATTTAAAATTGTACAGAAATTATAAATCAATGTATTACAGAAGCACAGGCATTTAAAATTCCAAATTTGCTATCATGTATTCTGTCTGCATGGAAGCAAAGATTTTGTTTATATTTTTCTCTTTGTGCACGGAATTAAGGAGAAGCTGTGAAGAGGTAAACATTACTATCTTTTGTGTGAGGTTAGCTTGGCCGTGATACTGAAAATTATTCATTAAAGGTTATGAGGCATTAACAAGAGTTTAAAAAGTGTCCCGGTTGTTCCCTATTTGACCCCTTTCTGCAGGGAATTGAAATTTCCCAGTGCTCTGGACCACTGACACCACGAGGGTAATTAAGCAATTTCCCCCAAGGTTTCAAGTTTTAACATCTTTCAGTATTGAAATAGAGAAGGAAAACATTTTTTATCACTCTCACATTCTATAGAAATCTACAGAGAGCTACACAATGGGCCTTGCCTGACATGCTGATTTTCTTTTTAAACCATCTGTTAAATCATCCTGGCTTGCAACATATTAGACATTATAAATGCCCCTAATTTTTCAAAGCAGTGCACAAGGATTCAGCTGCTTGACTTTCAGTTTCTGCCGTGCTATCCCACCCCAGCCATTGAGAGACATTAAACATACAGAGCCAGTTTCACAGCTCGGCTAATGCCGCTTTTTTGTCAGCCTGGCAATGCAGAGCATCTTTCAATCTGGCTTAAAGGGCCACTGGAGGGATGCTCCACTGTCGCAGCATCCTTGAGCAGCACAGAGCTGCCACGGCCCCCCCCTCCGGCCCCGCTCCTGGCCCCCTCCTCACCACGCTGGTACCCACGCAGCCCCCGAAGTGCTTGGTCCCCGTTGTCCAGCAGCCCCGTGATCCCCGGTGTGCGGCTGCTCTGGGGCCACATCCTGCCTTTCAGGAGCACCCTGGGGTACCTTCATCCCATTCTAGGAGGAGAACCAAAATCTGTTAAATTGCGTTTGCAGCTGCTGTCTGGTGGGGGATTGCAGATCTGGCCCCCGGGACCGATGCCGAGGCTGGGGGACAGCCATCCCGCTGGGCTGCGTGCTTCACGCTGGGATTGTGCAGGAGCTGTGGGGTGAGACGCTGTGGGAGGGATGCTCAGGGCACCCCGTGTCGCCTAACAGCAGGAGCAGGAGCACGGTCCGAGCCCCCTCCTGCTCCAGTATATTTACCTTTTTTTAAATGCTCCAACTCCACTTGTTTTGGGTCTTTTTCCCAATAAATTTATCTGTCCCATGAATTACAATTTGCTGGTTTGCCGCTGCGTGCCACCTGTGCCAAGATGCTCGGGGAAGGTGCGAGCTGCCCCCAGGATCTATCTTCCCCGGCCGGTGGGTACCGCTTCCTAATGCAGTATCGCAGCTTAATCTTGAGAAGTGGCGCAGCCTTGGATCACAAATTAAAGACCTTGTCAATACTGGGAAGACATTAAAAAAAGAAAAAAAAAGGTCAAGCAAGGTTAGGCTTCGGCTATAAAACCACTGGCAGTATTCCCCTTAATCTACGGTGCGGCACACACCGTTTTTCAGAATGAAAACACGGAACGTCATTATGAAACCATACATGCTGATTTCTTTGCGACGTACCCTCAAGGATCCCAAGGAAGAATTGATAAAATGGTTTCAATGAAGCCCAGCTCGAAGAAAGATCAAGTCGGATGTTTGCGAGGATGCTGGGCCGGCGTCCAACAGCATGCAGCCCTGCCTGGGCTCGGCGTGCCCTGGGCGCTGGCGGGGCACCCCAAGGCCTTGGCATGATAAAGGAAAGTCTCCCTGATGCACCACTGTAGCAGAGGATACTGTTCTTCTAAAAATAAGAGACCCAGGGTACACCATGAATTTGAAAGTTTCCACGTGCAGGGTGTTTCAACAAATGAACTTTTATTACCTAGCCACACGCCGCAGCCCTGCAAGTGAACAAAACAATGTAGTCGCCTTTGCTCCAGCTTCTGCTACATGAACTGACTTGATTTTTGCCCCAGTTTGTGGCCTCACACCCTGGGTCTGTGCCCCAGGTATTTTGTGAACGGGGGGAAGAAGGCGTTTTGGGGAATTCTGCGGCAAAGGAAATGAGTGATAATCCTCTCTTCCTCCTCCGCAGGATGGATTTATAAACTTTTGCCAAAAGTTTGTTGCATCCCACCGTATTTAACCTTCAGATGTGTCTTTCTACTAGGCGAGGAACAAAATATTCCAGCTGCTATGAAAGATAATCATTAAGGTGATCTAACTCCAAAGATCAATAACATCTCTACAGGAGCCTTCCAGGGTTTCTGTGTTATCTTCTGTCTCATTAAAAATCATATTAAAAGATCCTGTTCAGGTAAAGGGGGATCTGGTGATTTCTTCAATATTATGGAGCAAGATTTATTAAACATTTATTGATCCGAACAATCCCTGGATGAAAAATCAGCAAAATAATGAGGAGGTTAATATTAGTTTATATTTATTTAGGCAGTAATTAAGAATATCACTAATTACACTAACTAGGAAAGGGCTTTTTTCAAAGGTGCACATTCAGAAGACAGATCCACTCTCATTTATGAAAAACGTTCATAGTTTGCCATGTATATATATTCAATTGTGTTTTTTTTATTTATTTACAAAATAAATGAAACCTCAGGGTGAAGGCACTGAGATTGCCTTGTCAGACCTGCAGGTCCTCTATTTCTGGGTTGGTTGCAGCATCTTCCAACCTGCTCTCACTGGCCCACCAGCTGGACACACCATAATTTAGCAAGAATAACCAAGAACTGATTCTCCAGCCATTTGAAAGGGACACAGCAGCTTGAACGCTGAGATCCACAAATGCAATCACAACATCTTCCTCTGCAGGGTATTGAAGTGGACAGGAGATGGTACTTTGAATTGCTGTTGTTTTCTATAGCATCGCAAGGTTACTGCACATCTCGGGTTTGTTATTCTTTGCTTTCTCAGATAAACTGCCACAGACTGGGGCAGTTTGTTGACCTAAGAGAAGGTTGCTTCATGGGACTGATTTTTGATGAAAAGAAATATTAATGGAAGATAGTGATGAGGAAAGATAGACGTACCCACAAAAAGCAGGGAGAGCCAAATCCTGCAGCCAAGCATTGGCTTTGCACTTAGAAAAACCACCTGTCTTAACAATTTCTACTTTTATTATACTGTGATAGCTAAATTGGGCCACTGCTGAAAAATAGCTAAAATATCAATATTGTCAAGATAAGGGAGTCTACGGCTCCGAAGTACTCAGTGAGCAGTTTTGCTTTAGGAATCAATGACATTTTTACTAATCACTTTTCAAACAAGACTACATTTTCGATTAAATCTTGTGCATGGACACAAGACTCTAGCTGCTTTTCAAGCTAATCAAGTGTTACACTTAAGACAGAGGAAAAATATTGCATTTCATGTCTACATCTTCTTTGTTCGTGACATAGCTATAAAATTTCTGCTTTTTCAGCCTTACAACTCTTGCAGCCTTTGGATCTTTTTGCACCTGTGAAGGTGTTTACTCAGCTATGAACACAATTATGACATGCAATAACAGTTGCCTTTCAAACAAGCATCTGGAAAACCGGGGGTAGTGTTGATTCAGACAGTGGCAGAATTTGGAAAGGCTGTTAATGATAAGAACTCTAATTTCTTTCCTTGTGCAAAAAATCATACACACAAAAAAAGCAAGCTGTTTAACACCAGAGGTTTTTTTAAAGCAATTGAAATACAGTCCCAACAAGTTATATGAAAATACTCTTTATTTTAATTTATTAACACTGTGTCTTTCCAGTATATACACACAATGACTGATATTCATGTGTGAGCTTCATTTATAACAATTACAGAACTGTACCTATGCCAGATTTATGTGTTCACCCTTCTGTTATGTCAAAGACAAAAATGCTTCAAGGAACACAGTTTGCATCAAGATCCCTAAATAGTTAGAGAATCCTTCTGGCAGGTTTTAGGTACTCTTAGTTCATGTCAGTAATTTAAATGCTCATAGTGTTTGGGAGCACATGTCTGGCCATCATTCACCGGGCAGTCTTTCATCACATGGCAGGTTGGCCCACCAAAGGGAGACCTTATCTTGGAGACCAGTAGGGGCAGGGTGGTTTGTCCCACCATGAGGAGAGTTTGTCCTGAAGAGCAGTAGGGACAGGGTAGGTCATCCCACCACGAGGAGACCTTGTCCTGGAGAGCAGTAGGGACAGGGCTCTGACCTGGGCACTCCTCCAGGAAGCCCCAGGAACCTCCCTGGGAAAAGATGCCCCCTCCAGACCTGCTCTGTGCATGAAGTGGTGGCCTTAGAGGGGTGTCATCAGCCCACCTGATGCATCACTCTGCATCACTGCCATTTTTCCTGGCTGGAAAAAAAGAAAAAAATGCAAACATTGGTAGCATGAGACAGATGTCTGTCTGAAAGAAAATCAAGCCAGGGTCTATAATAACACTGTAACTATCCATAATCTTTTGCAAATTCTGCAAACTGGGAAATGGGCTGCTCTGAGGAAGGGCCAAAGATGCCCTTCAACCTCATCTCCATTCCCAGAATTGTGTAGGCAGCAATTTAAGGAAATACCTTGGCTGTCTACTTCAAGAGTTACAGAAATGTCTCTGGTTGATGCCCTGGTGTGGAGCTGAGCTGAATACAGTAGCTGCTCTCAAGGACAGGTAAGCAGCACAAACAGCAGGGACCGAACAAATTTTCCCATGTACTAAACATTCAGGGCTCGGCTGGACAGCTGAGACGGCAGCACACATGGCGAAAACCCCCTGCGCATGTGAGGTCATAACTGAATTCCCTCGAATTACTTAGAAAAAAGAGAAACCCACAAAATTTCAAAAGAATTAAAAAGAGAAGAAGAATAGACGTTGGTTCGTAAAGCAACCGTGAAGAGGATTTAAAAATACAGAGAGGAGTTTTGCCCAGCTGTGTGGGATAAAACTGTAAGTTCAGCAGAACAGAGCAAAGCTGATATGGAATAGTTTTAAATGCCTTTTCCCTCATAACTAGATTATTCAGTACAATGTCATTTGCTGCCACTGACATTTTCTTTAAAGTCATAAAGGCCTACATAGTAATAAAAGGGCTCAGAATAAAATTAGGAATATCATGTATAAATTATCTTTAACCTTAGCTTCATTTGGACTGTGACTTTTTAGACCTGATCAATTTTCATGAAACTATCCACATAAAACTGTGAAAAAATATTTGATCCTTGGCTCTCATAAAGCTCCTGTAACAAGCCTGGTACTTTCTTGATACTTAATAGTGCTGTTGGTGTCTGTCTCTGTGGGCAATTCTATAAAACCGAGGATAATATCTGAGATTTAATGCAATTTCTCAGAGCATTGTTATGGAAAACATCTACCCAGATTCATGAATTTTATGTTGTTTGTAGCACACGTTGTTATGTTGTTTGTAGCACACGCTTACCAAATTTCCTGCTTAGTTTGAAAAAGCGCACAGACAACCTCAGGTGTGTTTTTCTCCTCCCCATTTCTGAAAAATAAGTTCTTGTGAGGTTTTTAAGGTTCATTTTTCGGTACGGCCCGTCTAAAAATATTGAACTGGTGGTAGCAAAGGGCAGTTCCTACTGTGCTCTGTAAATGGGAATGGATATTGAATCATGCAGTGTGTCTGATATTTTAACCAAAAAGTTTTATACTGACATTGTAGAGCTCTGTGTAGCCTTTTAAAACATTTCATAAATGATACTGTGCGCTCCAGAGGCACCTGGAGAAGAGGTAGAGGCAGCTTTGAACTACGGGGCAATGTTTGTCCTCTGCCTGACAGGGAATGAGTTGCCAAAATATCCTGTCAGCCAAAATCTGTGCTCAGTGGTAGGGGATGAGAAGGTTAATCATGGCCCAAGGAAACAATAAAATATATGTTTTCATTGAACTATGTATTTTAATTAGAGGCAGAGTGAAAAGTGCCAAGTGGTTCTTCAGTGCCCTTATGTTTACCAGGTGGGGGGCTGAAGACAGGACTTCCCAGGGGAAAGAATTGTCCAGTCAGGATATCTTTGACCTCTAGTAAGCTATTAGTGTGTTTAAGGGATATAAAGAGTGGTACCAGCTGTGGGAGGTGTTAAGCATGATTGGCTGCTTACGCATGCCCAGGTGAGTACTTGCCTCAGGGGGTGTTCAGGGTGGCTGCAAGAGGGGAGCATCAAGACTCCCTTGCCTGGTTGGGATGCAGAGGAGAGCTGTTGGGCTGGTACCCATCCCAAAATCACTAAGGCTCCCTGGCACTCTCCTCTGCCCTTTCAGCCTGGATGGACATGGACATGGACATGGACATGGACATGGGCATGGGCATGGACAGGGATTTGATCTGAATAGGTGCAGGTTTGCTCCTGAAGAAAGTAAAGTTGCTTTCAACTTTGTGTCTGAAGGTGCAGGTAGGTAAAAATGCTCCTTTCAAGGCAGGTTCTGCATTAACGTCCTCCTGATCCCTGGTGCTTTCTGCTGTCTGGTTGTCACCCTAGTACTACCTGCTATGTTTTGTTCTGTTCTAAAATGAGAATTAATCAAGAGCTGGATTATAAGCTGTCCAGGTTAACCTTTTCTCACATGTGCTGTATTTTATGTACTAATAGAAATTCCTGTGAGTCATGTATTTGGAGAGCCTGACAGCAGGATAAAAGCCAAACACTAAGCACTGTTGTTTATTTCCTGGAAAAGAGATTTCTAACAGAGAGGAGGAGAGGCACATAAAGGAAATTAATTTCTTATATTTCTAGGAAACAAATGGTAATCATATGTGGGTTTAAATCTCTTTAAAGTCTGTCATACTCTACTACATTTTCCTGCTCAGAGCACGGCACGGTGTTGTGGCTGAAGGACTGACCTCAGGCTGAAGCGATTGCCCTCCCTCATACTCTGTCCTGTGTGGTCATGGACAAAGCACTTGATCTTGCTTTGCTTCCACCCTCCACCTGGGAAATGGGAGCAGAGCACCCCACTCTGCAGCTTAGCATGGTTGGGCTCATTAATGATGGCACAGCTCTCCGATATTATGGAGATGTGGGCACACAAAGATGTGGAAAAATGGGCCAAAGTGGTAATAGGAGACTTTCTTTTACAAGTGAAGGTCAGAAGTATTTAATTTAGCCTATACCACTGGGCAGAAGGATGGAGGGGAGGAAGGGAGGGTTTTCTTCACAGGGCATCCATATATGTTGTGTCTTCCCCTCTATAGGATGAGGTCAGGTCTGCTCATTGCCATTGTATCGTGATATGGATTGGCTTACTGCACATGCACACTGGCTGGGATGAAGGCAGGCTCCTACCTGTGTATGAAATGCTCTGCTCCTCTTCAGTCACTAGATAGCCCGACATTCCTGTAATGGTCAGAAAATGAGGATTTCTGCCCACTGCTAATCAGCAGAAAGCAAAACAGCTCTGCAATGATCGATCTTCCTTCTTGTGGGCTGAAGAAAATTCGTCCCACCACGAGATTAAGCTCAGTTGAAAGACGTAGTTTTCCCTTGTAGTTTGAAACCCCTTAAATCACTGATATATTTGCATGGCAGTCCTTGAATGTAGATACAGAAGTACACTGAGATGGAGTGTGTGAACATATGTTTACATTGCTGATAGCTTTGAACTATAAGTTCTGCTGCATATTAATAGCATATTTATGCATGGTAATTTAGCAAGCATGAGTCATTTATCTAATAAAATGTTAATTACTAGTTACTAGGTATATTTATTTACAAATTGCTATGGAACATACAATGGAAATTTCATCCTCTGGCCTTTTTTCAAGGAAAAGCTCTCCACCCTTCTTCTTAATGAGATTTTTTCCATGAAAGGGACTTTAAAAATTACATGAACTTGGATCTGCCCTATTATATGCTGCTTCATGCTATGCTGTACAACAGCAAGCCGTGTTCTAGCTGTTCCGCATTGCAAAATACAGTGTGAGAACCTCAAAAAGATAAAAGTCCTCCCACAGCATCTGATCATTTGAAACAGGTTTAGGAATCTTATATGAAACTTTAAAGAGGGAGTTTACAGTCCCTAATTACTCTTTTTTTTTTTTTCTTCTGTGCAATCGCCTTGGATAATGGGAATTAGACACCGAACTTCCTAAAGGGCTTTACGGGATCTACTGCAGTTTTATGGGACTGGGAAGTCAGAATTGATGGCTTAGACCCCCAAGGGCTGCACACTCTGTGTTTACTGGAAATCCTGCTCGGGGAGGGGGTTTCTGGGATGGAGATTTGGAGACAGGCAGGAGGTGTGAAAGGGGAGGTGTGTGGGAACCGTAGATCTGCAACTTTATATATCCCAGGCCAGTTTTCCCCTACTACCATGCTGCTCTGGCTCTGAGGTGCTGTGGAGTTGGGGATTTAGGATCGCATTTCTCAGTTTCCATGGACCTCTCAAATTTATGGCGCAGATTTCCCATGGATGTTCTATCATCCTGCCAAGCAGAGGATCACAGGGGCCCTTGCTCAAAAGTAGCAACCTTTTTAGGTTTCCCAGCTGAAAATCAGCCACTGTCCAAAGGAATTCTTCTGATTTTGGGGGAATACATCAAGAAGAATCATGAGCACCTCTAAACATTGCAATGCAGATGCACATTTTTAAGGAAAGCCTGTGTCAGAGTAGCAGAATTATTGTAGAAGGATGAAATCTTTCATGTTTTATAGTATTAGTCCAACAGCATTATAACCTCACCCTCTTCAGAAGACTCTAAATCCCTGTTTTCATAAAATTTCATGCAATTTGATTTTTCTACAGGACATGGGATGGCAGTTGCTAACCATTATGGTTAAGTTACTTTTTGCATGTTGCAGTCATGTTTATAGAGATTTAACTTGCAAAATGTTCAGTGCTTAAACAATCTCACTGGCTGTGTAATAAGATGATTCAGCTCAATGAAATATTGCTTTGGCAAGTGTAACACTTCTTATTATGACCGTTCTTATTGCTGGCATTGTGTTGCTCAAAGTAGAACTACAGGAGTAGATGAAACTGTTTCCAGCAATGTAATATTTTGGGCAGTTGTGATTATTTCTTTTTTTTGTTTTTTTTTTCCTTCCATTTTCTTTTTTTTTTTTTGCATCAGTGCTGGTGTCACCTTTAACTAATGTACTGGGCCTCTTAATGTGCACCCAGGGTCTTGTGAAAACACTGTGAGAAAGTGCTTATCTGTGGTAGTTTGGATGTAGTTTAGTGTGGCAGCATAAGCCAAGCTCTATCCCAACTTTGGCAAGCGTTTGATTCTTGGTATGATCCCAGGCGAGAAGCTGGCGCATCTCTCGCATGCACTTTGACCATCAGAGTGCTCACACAGTGGGTTTGGGTACGGCGCGGTTTGGGATGTGCATATAGCTGTTGTGCGCTTTACAAACGCTTCTGAGCAGCAAAGAGAATCTAGCAGAAAAAAGGCTTCTGGAGGCGGTGAAAATTATACACGAATACATGAGCCTGGCCAGCAGAGCTTATGATGTTCAAAAGGGCTGAGCCTGTTGAATTTCAGAAGTTGTCTCTGTTCAGAGTAAATATTTTATATATGCACATACACATATGGCATGTAAAAATTTTTGGGATTGGAAAGAGATATGCCTTAACAAAAATGGGTATTTTTATTTGGTCTTGTTCCTTGCATACTAAGAAAAGAACTGTATTATAAGAAAACACATAGTTTCCATTGACAAATCTCCCAGCACATCCTGTATTCTCGCTGTCTTCTCCCTGCCTGTTGTATACCAGAAATACTGTGATCTCAGTATCCTTTTTTTTTTTTTTAAAAAAAAAAAAAAAAAAAAGGCAAAAAACCAAATGATGTGGGAGCCTAAGCCTCCACATTTTCCTTTAGCACAGACAGGGTTTCGGAAATTATTAGAGTGTCCTCACTGGGCTTCAGATATAGTAGAGGGTAAAAGATTTCAAAGGCAGTTTTAATGAAAGAGAAATACTGAAAGAAAGAACACAGAGAGCAGTGACACTATAGTTCTGCTAAATTTTACATTTAAACTAAGAGGCTAATCATAATTTATTCTGTCAAAGAAATGACCTATAAGTAAAGAAGACAAAATATGACTTGATGATTAAAGTCTTTAAGAAATGTTCTCCACAGTTATGTTAGTACTGCATGTTACTGTGTACGTAATCTAAAGCAGTGTTTGAAATTTCTCCTAATTATATTTGGAACCCGGACCATAATGTCCTTGGGGAAATGTTTAGTGGGTTGCAGTGATGTGGCAGCTTCCCTGCACCACCGCTTTAGATGGCACATTTGAGTTAAAACCGCTTTTTTTTAAACACTTTCGGCTCTGGGAAGTGGTGAGGGCTGGGCCAGGTAGGGTTTCTTACAGATGACGGGGAAAGAACAGAAACGTCCTGGTGGAGGACCAGGAGGTTGCATTCAGCCAGGGCTTTCTTTCTATTGCTCAAAAAAGTCATGTCTCAAAAGAGTACAGAGCGGGTTTGTTTATTTTTGTATTTATAGTCTTGCTGGTTGGCAGATAAATTTTTGTGGTGGCCCCCAGGCAGTAGAAAAGCTCAATTCTTAGAGCAGCACAGTTTGATACGAACGCGGGCAGACCTGGATCGCGCTGTGTGGGTACGAGGGCAGTAGCACTCAACAACAGCCTCCGCAGAGCAGGAGGCTCCATTTAGAGTATTTGTAGCTTTATTAAGAGACATGGTATTCAGGTACTTACAAGGCTTTCCAGAAGTTGGAGGATATCCTGATTAGGGAAAGATGAAACAGGGAAAACTACCTCTTGGATCTACATAGCAGCTCCCTCTTCTGCGGTGCCAAATAAATTTGCCAGTTATATCCCAGATTCCAAGAAAGAAGAAACTGGATTGTGTTTATGATGGACAAATCTGGTTCAAATGAGAAAGTGGTGGTTTTGTGAAAAGTTGAAGTCTATTCCAGTTGAAAGGAATTAAACTTGTATTGTACGTTAACTGATCAAAATCACTCAGAAGCGTGTTCTGATAACAGATTCATCCAAATTCAGTACTCAATATCAAATTAAGTTTTCCCTCTAGTAATTGAAAGGGCAATGCAGATAATTTTGGTATTTTTTCCTTAATTAAAACAATTAAGAAGAGAATTATTTCGGTCTGTAGATGTTCTTGCAGGAAGGTCTAATAACTTCTTTATTTAGCTTTTTTATTCTTATTGTACAGAAGTTGAGAATAAAAATAAATGTATTATGAGTATGGGACCATCATGAAAACAAGAAAAACCCTGAAACATTGAAAGAAATGAATTTGCTTGAAAAAGCATTTTTCGTTAATCTTGCTTTAGTTCGATGTAGGGTATTTTGCCCTTATGGGATGTGAGAACTAACCTACAAGTCTGTCAGATTTTTGCTCTCTGTGCCCTTTCCACTGAAGTCAACGGGCTGCTCCCACTAATTTCCATAGAGAAAGAGGAGGAGGAGGATGATGTGAAGGCTCAGTAATCTCAACACATCAGAAAGTCTTACACTGAAGTGGTCTCCTGCACCGAGTCCTGGATAAGTGCTGAGGAAGATCAGATTCTTTGTGAGAAGAGTAACTTGACTTTGGCCTGACCTGCAGGTGCTGAATTTACTTAACTTACTTTGACTTTATTTCTCTTAGGTTTTGGTTTTGTTTTGTTTTGTTTTTTTTTTCCTTGAAAGAGCCATTTACCTCTCCAAAACTCAAAATCACACGAACCCTGAATGCTCTCCCCACCCTTGTTTTGTGTCTCGCATTTGAAATATGTAAATAACAGGTGTTCCAAAGAGAATATAATTGTTTTACTAGATGCCTGTGGTTTCCCTCCGTTTATTAGTATCAAGTTTTCAGCAGGTCCGTTCCTGCAATTCTAAAACTGAAATCAACACTTAAGGCTCATTACTCAAACGAAATAATTATTTTAATTTTTTCCATACATAATACATAACATGTTGCATAAATTTACATATCAAGAAGAATCTTGATTGCAAAAAAGATACCCATCCCCTTGCTATCATAAGATTGTTGTTGCTACAAAACCATGGGAGGTGCGTATGCAGAAGTTATGGTTGCCGAGCAACTATAACGGCACAATTTAATGCCTAAGTATTGCAGATTTAAAAAAAAAAAAATACAAAAGAGGACTGGCAACATCAACAATCACCATGTTATTGCTCTTCCCCAGTAAGAGAATTATATCCTGTAATGAAAATTATTCAATATAAGGTCTGTGATATTGTATTAATTTTCTAAAATGTATTTGACTTGAATTTACTCTCGGTTTCTCAGTGCTCCCCAGGATCATTATAATATCATCACTGGAAGCCAACTATTTGAGCATTATAAAAAGATTTTGCAAAGAGGATGGAAAGCATTAAGGGTTGCAAGTTATCTCCCGTTTATATTGTTTCCAGATTTTAAAAGAAGGAAATCCAGCCTATGTTGCAGGAGGCAACTTGCCAGCAGAGGAAAATGGAGCCCTGCATTTCTTCTTGGGCACCACAGTGCACTTGGGGACCTGGATTTTGCAGCCTTGTCCTTTCTGTTTGGGACGGTGTTTTGGGTACAGGACTTGGTGTTCTTGGTGCCTGTGTGCACGGAGGGAGGAGAAATCCAGGTCAGCGATGGGGCTCTGCTTTGTAATTGAGATGTACCTGTCCAGTTGGACTGGTCTGGGACCACTCGTGTGGGGTTTTTATAAGATTAATCATTTTAAAATTGAATGAGATGAAATCAAATTATGTATTTAATCTGTACAGCAGGGGAAAAGCAAACTTAAAAAATTAAGGCTTCAGCCTCATGTATATAGAGTTCTTCCATGGGAATTATTCGAGGAGGCTTGATTGAATCTATAAACCTTGAGCAAAATCCCCACTTTCCTGGGAGGCAGAGCATGGTCTGCTGTTAGCAGCCCAGAAGTGATCCTGTGGTGGGACTGGGTGGTCCCACAGGGAGGCTCTGCTCGTGGGTGCCCCAGGGTGATGGGGGCCAGCACCTGGGCAAGTAGTGGGTGCTATAGGGGCGCTTCAAGAGATTTGGGACACCTCATTGACTTGCCCAAAATGGCTGCTGGAGAAAGCCTTGGAGGGAGAGCACTCCAGGGTACGAGGTCTGGCAGTTGCCAGCTGGATGCTTGCACTGCACAAGAGCCAGTGTGAAATCCCTCTTGCACCTCCACGAGATATACATGTAGCAAGCAGAGTGCTCCACGCTTCATGGTGCAGGGCAAGTCCAGGATGGTGCTTCCCCCCTCTTGTATCCATCCTGGAGGGATACATCAGCGCCATGTTTAAGCAAGACTGAGAAGGACGGGAATTCTGTGATGTTAAAGCAGCAAGTGTTCACCAAGTAAATTGTACCATATATTTTTTCTGAGATAAAACACTGTATAGTAGGAGTTTTTTAAACAGTGCTGTTTGTGGTTGCTTGACTGGGAGGAAGATGTAAGGAGAAGCTTACACTTTCTTTTGCTCCTGACTCTATCAGTGTTCACGTGTATTGCATCTGTCTATAAACACTCACTAACGTTTCTGTTACTTTTTAATAAGGGTGGTGATTACTGTTGGCTAAATATTGGGCTGATGAAGCTCTTCACACATAAAACTTCATCTCATTTATGCCAGCATCATTCAGTATTCAGCAATCGTGCAAAATTCGCTTATATGGTCAATAGCATCAAGATGGTCTTGTACCAATAATTCAGCTGACAGTATGTATCCTTCCACATGGAATGGGAGAGGAGAATTTGCACTTATCGAGTGAGGCTGGTGTCACATTTTTGTAGCAACCTGGGACCTTTTTGGCATGTTTCACCTGTTGTCATGAAAAGCTGGACAGATGCCCCCATATTTTCTTAATTCATAGAATATGATTGTATCTAGAGGGCTCGGACTTGATTTTGCATGCATCTCAAACCCTAGTACTGTCAAAGTTCGGCCAGTTCTTGTTTCAACTCAAGTGCTAGCTCATATTTCTGCAGTTTGCCAAGTCTGTCTATGAAATGAAAATACAAGAAGCTTCAAAACATATGGAACTGAAGCAGAGTATTTTTACCTTGGATTTATGTATTGAATATTACACCTTGGGCAGAGAAGTCAACTGGAAGTCTTCTCCAGCACTGTTAGTGTTTGTATGAGTCTCTAGTATCTACCCTTGTCCTTGACCAAGGAAGAAAATTATTTTCTGCTCCAGCAATGCCCTCCTGCTTGTGGCCATGAGAACCTCCTTCCCACCCGCCCCCTGCCACCATGGTGTGCTGCTGCCCAGGGTTTCTTTCAGAGGATGTTTGCGGGGAGGTGTGGTTGTCTTGGCTCTTGGCCATGAATCCAACACAGCTCTCAGGAGCAATGCCCAGGGGTGAACTTCCAGAGGAGCTGAGGAGGCTTCAGTCCCTGCCGTTGTGTGTCCCTCCTGGCTGGAGTGCTGGTCAAGAGGCTGCCAGGTCTTACCTCCGCAAAGACACCAGTTCCTGGACATGTCATGGGATACTTGAGAAAATCTAGACCAAAAAAAAAAAAAGGCAAGGCAAAACAAAACTAGCCCCAAACCACCAAAAAAACCCCAAATAAGACTAGTAATCACTATAAAAAGAAATTAGGGAAGGTAACAGCAGCATTAGGAAAGTGTCAAGAAAGAAAGACCTGAGATGACTTCACATTTTCTAATAGGGGATGTGGTCATAAAATGTCTGGATCATGTTGATCACATCATGGCAAATTGAAATCCCAGCTGTCTGGATGGCTCTTGTCGGGTTGGGTTTGTAAATATTTTCCAGGGGGTTGTCTTTAAATCCCATTCTGGTTTTAGACTATTAGGTATTCACTTATGTGTGTGGAGGTTTTTTTTCCTCTTTATTTTTTTTTTTTTATTGCTGAACTATTTGGCTTCTCTGTTAGGGCCAATATAAGGGTTAATTAGGTAATTTTTATTTGGGTTGCAAATCCCCAGTGCCTAATCCTAATTATTCAGAATTAACACCTACTATAAAAAGTCTATTTCATAACTTTCTTTTTCCTGGCTAGATTGCAAACACAGTTTTGCAAGAAAAATATGTTTCTAATAATATACTATCATTTTCATATTTTAGTATAATAATTAAGTTAGTCCTAATTCACTCCTAAAATCTAATTTTCATAAATGAAGCATCATCTAAATATTTAATTGCAGGGAGCAGATATTTCAGAGCAGGTGTTTTAGGAGTTGGTAGGTGTCCCTGATGTGGTGGCAGCTGTGCAGCTTGACAGCTGCGGGGCTTGGAGGTTTTGGAGGTGGAGCAGTAGGTGTTGGTTTGGTTTGCAGGAGCGGGTGAAGCTCATGAGTGGGTCGTTGCATGATGCCACGCACCACTCTGCAGTCTTTTCTCAGCCAGGGCTCGCCTTCCCATTGTGGATTGAGAAGGTTGAAGCTCCTGTTTTGCATGATGAGATTAGTGCCCCCAAATATTAGAAACGTAGAATGGTTTAGGTTGGACGGGACCTTGAAGATCGAGTTCCAACCACTCTGCCACGGGCAAGGACACCTCCCCCAGCCCAGGTTGTTCCAAGCCCTGTCCAACCTGGCCTTGAACACCTCCAGGGATGGGGCAGCCACACCTTCTCGGGGCAATCTGCGCCAGGGGATCACCACACTCACAGTGAAATATTAGGCTCTTGTGAAACATAATCCAATTGCTTGCACATGCTGTGTGGTTTCTACAACAGCTTTTAGTTAACACAATGCATTTTTTTTTCCTGTTTTAGCCTTCTGGTTTGCAGATACTCTTGTATTTGCTCCCAGTGACCTTCTTGAACGCCTGCATGTCAAATCTCTTTACAAGACCCATGTCAGAGCCAGGTTCTCCAGCAAGGATGCTCAGCTTTTAGCATCCCACCCTGGCAGCAAGGGCTGCTGTAGAGGTTAGGCACAAGTGCCTCTGCTCCGCTGGGTCCCACCAACCCACTACGCCCATTAGCTTCTGCGTAGCCGTGTTTTAAAGCAGGGTGATCTGTGGGAAAGCAAATAGAATAAAACATATGAAATAATGCTTAAGACAGGTTGCCAATATTGTGTGGAAAGGCCACTTCATGGCTCGGGAAAAGGTTTTTGATGGCAGGAGATGTTCTGGGCCAGCTGGTAAGGACAGTTACTCTAGGGAGAGCGTTGCATGGAAAGCAGCTACTTGCTAGCAGACGTGCCAAATAAAGTTCAGGGCCAAATCTTTTGTTACAACTCCCTGCAGATTTAAGCAGAGATATGGGACCGATGTCTTTGCCTCTAAATAACCACACTGTGCAATAAAAAATGCAAGACAGGCAAGGCAGCGTGCATCCCTGGTGTAGCTCCCGTGCAGTGGTGGATGTACCTCTAAAGTATCCTGGAGGCAGAGCAGCAGCGACTGTCTGTGGTGCTCAGTTGCGTTGAAAAGATATTTGGCAGCTTATGACGTCAGACCATGAACTCTGATTTGGCAGATTTTTTTTTAATTTGGAAGCAGTGAGAGGTTGATAAAAATTCTTTGAGGTTGGATGTATTCCTAATATGCTGTAAGACATGCTGGAGATTTGGCTACCTTTTTTTATTCTTTTTTTTTTTCCTCTCTTCATAATTTTAATGGGTAAGTTTTTTAAAGTTGTTTATTGGTGAGCCACAGAAGCCTGCTTCAGTTAACCCCATTTTAAAAATGATAAAATATGGATTTTTTACACTTAATGCTGAATACAGCTCAGGTTCTCTCTGTACTGAGTTTGGGGTGGGGGCAAAGCTAGTGGATTTATTTTGCCTGCAACTTGCATTAGTAAACATTTTCTTTAAAAAAATCCTCATTTTCCTTGACCGTAAAATGAATTTAAATAAGCATATTAAATAAGCAGATTTGCCAGCAAGGATTTGGATTAATTTCCAATATCTACAATAGATTTTTCCTTCTGTCTGTCCTTTGACGCCCCATCTCATTCCCGTGGCAATGTCTGGGTGTGGGCTGGGCTGGGGCCTTCGAGGGCTGCTGCCGGCAGCGCGGGTTAGCTCTTGGCCTTGAAAATTGAGAGGAGGTCTGCCTCTTCTCCCTCTATTGCCAAGGGCCAACTCTAACTTTAAAGAAATCACAGGAGAGCCCTCCTATCCCCTCGTGGTGTCTCACCAGGAGCCGTTTGGCCGCCCAGACCTTCATACGAGGGGAGATTCTTGGGGCTTGGGTTTTGTTTTTTTTTGGGGCTTGGGTTTTGTTTTTTTGTGGGGTTTTGTTGTTTTTTTTTTCAATTGGGTAAGCTCCAGCAACTGCATGGTTTGCAGGAGACTCCTGAAATTTGGCAGGGAGAAAGCCTTTGGGTCAGAGAATTGCCTTTTCTAGGTGCCACAAAATGTCTTTTAGGTTTAACTGAGCTATAAAGTCTTTTTTTTGTTTAAAAAAGTCCTGTTTCCCTCCTCTGGCTCCCAGGTCGCAGGTGGGTTTTGGTCAGATGCCAAAGAGGCTGACCCTGACCCTGGGGCAGGACGTCGGTAAGTCATGGGGGCCAGCATGGCCCCCCCCAGGCCAGCGTCATCCTAACCCCTACATCATCCCCTAACACCCCCGGCTGCCTCTGCGGGAGGAGGTTTCCCTCTCTTGCAAGAAAAAGAAGGTCAGCATGTGTGAGAGACACAAAAACAAAGAGGAGGACCTGGACTGAAGAAATTTATTTTTTAGATAGCTGTGCATAAGATAATTTTGTTTTATATATTTCCTTAGAAACTAAACAAAACAGGAAATGACATAAAAATTATGTTAAAAGGAAGTTATTTAGTTTCTACAGGCAAGATCTGTATGTTAAGGAATGCCAGATTTACGGTTACATATGTCTGCAACGTTATTTCTGCTCCCATGAGCACATGCATTACGATACAATCTTTAACTACATAACCACGTAATATTTTCCCATTGCCTCTCTTTTAATATTAGAATTTGGATACATAAGCGGGAAGAATCAGGATTGCATGGGCAATTGTAAAAATGGCATTTCTTAACTTTCAAGCACTTGGCTTTGCAACTTAAATAACTTTCTCCAAATGTAATTTTTTCATATGTAATTATATATATCCAGTGCTGAATGCTAGAAAGCAGGGGGGATTACTGGCAAGCTTTTGGAAACTCCTTAATTTCCTTCTAGCAATGAACAGGAGACATCGCGTTCTTTTCTGTAGATTTTCCAACGACTTAGTCCATTTTTTTTTTTAATAGATACAGCTCTGAACAAACAACTGAAAAAAATGGGTCAGGAAACATTGTAAATAATTATTCTTGCATATTTTTTATCATTAAATACATAGACGTGGTAGTACACTGTTGGAGCAGTGAGTAAGTTTAATGCTGGAGAAATCGGGCTTTAATGAACATATGCTGACATGGCCTCACAATCTTGCTTCATCTCCCCTATTAACTTCCTATGCACCCAGGAAACCTTTGGCTCACTGCCTAAATAATAGAAGAATAATTAGCCTGGTAATTGAAGAATGCCAAGTCAAACTTCGAAGGAACTTATCTTTAACAAGCACTCTGCAGCATGTTTCCTACACTGCCTGGCATGGTTCTTTTTGAAGAATCATTTTGCAGACATCCTGTCCGTGTTTTCAAGAAAAAAATAGCAGGTCGGGTAGCCATCAAAATAAACTTGATTGTTATGCCTTGTATAATAGAAACAAATATATCACTTTCCTGTCTTTGGAGAAAGTGTGAGTTTGTCCTGGTGCAGCGTGTAATTTATCCTGTTATACGCTCACCCTATATCTGCTGGCCAGACTTACTGGACCTTCTGAATGCGGCTGGATGTGTAATCTAGGATGTTCAAACATCTGTCAGGTATCTGCATCCTACAGGATTATAAGGCTGGAGTGGCAGATTTAGCCTGGAATTTACGTTGTTAACTTCTAGATGTTTAAGACCTGCAATGTTCTATCTATTTTAGTTAATGTAGGTGTTACATATGCAGCTAGAGAAATATGTTGCACTAATAACTAAAATTTTCTATTAAAAATGAAAATCATAGCTTAGCAGTGGTAGTTGCTTTCCAACTTTGATCCATCAAACCAATTTTTCCTGGAGAGCAATATGATTTGTCTCGTCACTATGTTGTTTCCTCAGCGGGAATTTCCATATCGGTTTAGTGGGCAATAGGTGATGATTGAAGAACTGCTATTTGCAGCACTGGTTCCCAGCCTGGGAGCTCATCCAGCTCTCTATAAGAGTGAGGCTGACGGAGGCTCCTCTCAGTATAGCACCAGGCAGGGTATTTCTGGGTGAGGTTTTGGGAGAGGAGTTGCCCCATTTCTTCTTGCTTTCCCTATATCCAAGGACTGCTACCCTGGAGCATTTGTGTCATGTACATGCTCGCCCTTTGCAGGTGACCACCAGACTTAATCAAGTGTTATTCCCACATTGTTCAATATTATGTGATGCCAGATCAGATTTACACTGTTTTGATTTATTTTCATAATTCTTTGCATAAAACTTTGAAGTCCGGGAGTTTGTCTCAGAAGCCGAAAACCAGTGTTATCTACTGATTCCTTACTTTGACAAGTCAGTCATGGGACAAATGCATGAGGAGAAGAATGATTTTGATGCCAGCTTTTTGCAGCAGGTCCTCCACATTGCTCAAGTGGTAAACTAAGGAGCCTTCATATTTAAGGAGACATAGCTACAATTTTCTCCTCATGAAGAGAGGAGATCTGCATAAGATTTTTTCATAATGTCACTTTGTCTTTCAATAATATTAAGATGTGGAACCATATTCCAAGTGTTTAGTGTCATGGGAAATGAAGTGGAATATATTTTGTTGGTAATTTTTGCAGCAGCAGAGTAAGGGGGGAGGGTGATAGCATTCTAACTAATTACTAGTTTCAGGTACTTTTTCTATATTTAAATTTCTTCCCAGTTACCTCAGCATAATTAATAAATGATACTGCTTCATATTTCCAAGGAAATCCAGACAGCTGTACCACATATCACTCCTTTCTTTAATACGCTGTAAAAGTTCCTCCTCCACACTATCTATTCTGTTGTTGTAATTAAGGATCTGCATCAGGAAATGCCACGCTTCAAACCTGAGTTTACTGCGTGCTTGACAGACTCCCACAGCTTCCTTCTTCGGAGCTCATTTCCATCGAAAATGCCTCGTGAAACCAGCAGCTTGTTCTCATGAAGACCAACTTGATATGTAATGAGGATGCTGATTTTAAATATGTCATTGAGGACATATTCCATGCTATAATACAGAATATATTTTCTTCTGTTATATGGGAGTCGCTGCATAACATGTTAAAGTGGTCCAAGACGAATATGGTGAGCAAGGTGGAAGATCCATTTCTGTCCTGGTTTTGGTGCTCCAGATATGTGCCTGGAGCATTAGGCGCATGGAAAGACGCTGGTAATACTCTGACATCAATCAGAAAAATGTCTGTTTATCATTTCTGAAATCAGGTCCAGCCTGGTAGATTTGTATTTAATACATCAGCTAATGATCGATTTGTGTAGATTAAAAACCCACGTACATTTGCATACCCTTACCTGCATATTGGTAGTGTTCCTGAATGCTTATAATCAGACTTACTCCTTTATACTGTATGCCTTACAGAAATTTTCATATGATTTGCACAAAGGAAGTGGTGAGCTGGTTCCTGTGATGTCCCAGAAGTGCACAGAGGCTGTGAAGGGTGTTTGGGCAGGAGGGTGACATACCAAAGTGTTCCGGTGAACCCAGGCCAGCTTTTGGTTGCTCAATCTGCACACGGTGCCAGAAGCCTTCCCAGCTTGCTCCGGCCCCAGGGAAGCAGCAGGTTTTTGGCGAGGCAATGCCACTCCCCTCCTTCCCCACGGTCACCAGAGGAACCGTCCCAGCACCACTGCAACCTCTTTGGCCAGTTCTGCCAAAGTGTTGGTGCTACTCAGCCCTGGCTTCACCGTGAAAAGGGTATTTACTAAAGGCAAGAGCATTCTGAGTCACAGTCAAGCATGGTATCATCTTTGTTCTGACACGAGAAGAG
>VZSZ01005497.1:606511-656216 GCA_013398815.1 Ibidorhyncha struthersii
CAGCAATGTGCCTGGCCCACATTAGCCAAATCCAGACCTAAACTGTAAGTATTGCTAAGGTGGGGACTCATGTCTTGTATCTGGATTTTGTTTGCTGGGTTTGAACCACTGGGTCATGAATGATTGCACAAATCTTTGGAGACAAGCATAGAATCATAGAATCACAGAATGGTTTAGGTTGGAAGGGACCTTAAAGATCATTGAGTTCCAAACCTCCGGCCCTGGGCAGGGACACCTCCCCCCAGCCCAGGTTGCTCCAAGCCCCGTCCAACCTGGCCTTGAACACGTCCAGGGATGGGGCAGCCACAGCTTCTCGGGGCAACCTGCGCCAGGGGCTCCCCACCTTCACAGGGAAGAATTTCTTCCTAATGTCTCATCTAAATCTCCCCTCTTTCAGTGTAAAAACATTCCCCCTCATCCTGTTGCTCCCCTCCCTGATCAAGAGTCCCTCCCCAGCTCTCCTGGAGCCCCTTTAGGGACTGGAGGGGGCTCTAAGGTCTCCCCGGAGCCTTCTCTTCTGCAGGCTGAACCCCCCCCAACTCTCCCAGCCTGTCCTCCCAGCAGAGGGGTTCCAGCCCTTGGAGTGTCTTCAGGACCTCCTCAGGACCCACTCCAACAGGTCCATGTCCTCCATATGTTGGGGGCTCCAGAGCTGGATGGATAGAGGTCTGCTGGCCAAAATACTCCCTCCTGGCCCCATTGCTTGCTGGTTTGGCTGTCTTGTACCAGACGGCCATGTGGTGCAGGGGTCCAGGCTGCTCCCTGCTTGGGAGCATTTGCAATTGCCTGCTGTGATGGTTTAAAGCCCGATATGAAATGCCCTCTGGGCAGCAGCTCTCAAATTACTATGGCACCTCCCTGGCGGAGAGGAGCACAAGTATCCTCAGGAGTCTGGGGCTGAGCAATGGGCTCTGGGCATCTGTGTCCTTATAGTCCATACACTCTGCCTTCCTTGAATGCATGTATGATTGGGGAGAGGGAGAATGGTTAGTATAAACCCAATGAGGGAAAAAAAAACCAACCAAACTGTGAATGTACGGTATATACTGTTACTTTGGGGTTTGGAGGGCATTTCTGTGAGCAGAACAAAAAAACACTGCACAGCTGTGATTGCAAGGCAGTCTATTATCTGCATTATCTCTCCTTAGGATGGGCAGGAATTCTTCATTTCATGCATCATTTAAAACTTGCTACAGTGATCCCACAAAGTCAGTAACTATGCTAAGTACAAAACTTTAATAGTGTTGCTATTCAGACACAAGGCACCAAACTCATTTCCCTGCAAGCTGCAACATTGGCTTATACCACGAGTCACTTGAAATATTGCAATCAGTACAACAACACTCAGGCGAACCCAACCAGAGCTGCCGGTGCAACCTCAGAATTTCACATTTTTACACGCTTTTGTGTGATTTATAGCTTGATGAAGTCTTATCTCCCCAGCCTACTGCCATAGGCTAATAGTCTGTAACAAAGCTCGGTCTCAAAAATGTCAAACATAATGAAAAAGGGAAAATCACAGTGGACGAAGTCGGTGGTAGCCTTTCCTAAGGGTCTCTGTCTTGGAGGGTGTACGGGCTTTTTTAGTTCAGGAGCAAAACCAAGGCGAGCAGGACACTATTGCACTGTGCCGTCGCTGATGCTGCTCCCCATGCTTGCACAAAGCCTCTCCTGCCACAGAGGTGCCCGTTGAACATGCGAGGAGACACACTGCCCTCTGCCAACCCAAGGAAAACATTGCTTGCTTTCCTCTAGTTTAAGACCAGCAAAAGACCAGCCCTGGGTGCCAAGGTGGATTTCTTTGGGTCTTTTTAGTCTAGAGAAAAGAAAACGGAGGGGGGATCTTATCAATACTTACAAATACTTAAAGGGAGAGTACCAGGTGGATGGGAACAGTCTTTTTTCAGAGGTGCCCAATGATGGAGCAAGAAGTAATGGGCACAAACTTGAACATGGGAAGTTCCATCTTAATATGAGGAGGAACTTCTTTACTTTGAGGGTGGCAGAGCAGTGGCACAAGGCTCCCCAGAGAGGTTGTGGAGTCTCCCACACTGGAGACATTCAAAACCTGCCTGGACGCCATCCTGTGCAACTGCTGTAGGTAACCCTGCTCTGGCAGGGGGGTTGGACTAGATGATCTCCAGAGGTCCCTTCCAACCCTGACCATTCTGTGATTCTGTGATTCCCAAGCACCAGGCGGTCCCATGCAAGGTTGGCACCAGACCTTGCACCCTGATGTTGTGGCCAGGGTGGCCAAGAGCAGGTCCCTCCTGCTCTGGGGGTGCCTGAGCACTGCCAGGAGCCAGAACTGGGCAGCACTGGGTGCATCAACCACAGCGCTGCTGTCCTTTACTCCTGCACGGTGGTGAGCATGCTCTCTTGGAGCATCACCGCTGAAGCGTGAAGTTCTCGCAAAAACACTGGCTCAGGTTATTCCTCCTGCCAGAGGAGTTATTTTGAATAATACACGCATTATAGCTCAGCACCACTCCATTCAGGCCTATGTTTACTTCCATTTCACCAAAACACTGCAATATTTCATTGTTAAATTGTGCTTGCAATAACTGCTAAGCCAGCTTTTATGCCTTGTTAAAAAGACTGCCCAAATTGTTTCAGATTTCTGTTTGGTGCGCTGCTCCACATCTTCCTCACCCATCAGGGACAAGCTGTAATCAAGGAATTAAAGGAGAGGAGCGGGCAATAGGAAGCTCTGGCTCCCAGCTCTCCAAACCTAGCCTTCAGTTCCCTAAACTATCCCGTACAAGTCCCATTTTCACTTAATCTGTTCTCTTCTCATATATGTGAAGAGTGTGGACTAAAAGTTTGTGTACGCTCGCAGTCATTAAATGAGTGTAAAGGCTGGATAAAGGCGATGGTAAATATAAAGTGTTATTAGTTTCATGAACTAAGCATCTTCATTAGATCCCAAAATATTCCACCTTTGGCATCTCCAACCAGGAAAGTCCCAGGTGTGAGAATGCAGGGAACATCGAGAGGATCTGGTGACTCCAATGAGCTAAATGTGTTGTTATTTGAAAGCCTGTGGGCCACTGCACCCACTACAGATCAGCCATGTCCAGGTGCATCTTGAACACAGAGGCAACCCACCTAAAATCTTTGTTTCTCAGGTTGCCTGTCCATAAAATGGGTATAAATAGTGGCGGGAGAAGCTTGTCTTTCTTTTGCAAACTTTCATTTATTAGTGCCTGAATAATGCTTTCAGGTCCGATGGAAAATGTTGTGTAATTATAATAAATAGGTATTGACTTCAAAGGGTCTCTGTAGATCTGTGCTTTTTGATCCCATTCTAAAACTGTAATTATCACTATCCCATAGGCTTAAATATAAAATTATATGAGCTCAGATATTCATCTGTATTCTGCTGGTGTGTGGTTTTACATTTTCAAGAGGAGGTGGTAGGATACAGGCCCTCAAACAATACCAAGTGTAGGCGGCTGTATTTTTTATGAAGAAATATGGATTTTCTGGAGTGAACTGGGAGTCGGTTTTTAGCTGTGCTGGCCTCACTGTGGGACTGCACGAAGGTGCCTGGGCCAGGGGGCTGGGCTCAGCTGAGGCACTGGGTACCTGGCTCTAGACACGTGTCGGGCTCATCCCTCATGCCCCAGCTTGTAATTAATGAACGGTCAATGCCCTGGTCTGGGGCAATGTGGCTTTGGTGGAGGGTGATCCCAGTTACGGATATTGGCCTGGGTGACTCAGCTCAGTGGCAGACATCACAAAAATACCTGCAGGTCAGGAACTGTATTTTCAACATTAATGTATTATTTTAAAATTTTGTCTTTTTTATATTCTTATCAAGCAAAAGAAGCCAAACAGATTTTTCCCTCTACTCATTTTAATAAAATTGGCTTCCAGGCTGCAACATACTATGCCAAAATTCAACCTGGAAATGCTGGCAGCCTCATCGCTAGAGCGACGCCAGCAGTGGTGTTGCAATTATCAGTTGATCTTCTGTTTAAATACAACCCAGCATGTGAGCTGAATACAGACAGGTTAAAAAAAAAACTGTGAAAAAGAAAAAAAATAATTCCTTAACTATTCTAAAATGGGCTCAAGTCATAACATACAAATTGTTTGCTCAGCTAAAATGTGCTAAACCAAAACAAATTAAATGTAACAGAGAATATGATAGCAGAAGGGTGAAAGTCATTTCAACAAAAGTAAAAAAAAAAATTGGCATTTCCTTCTAGTAATCTGCATGCCTTTGGTTAACCATATCAGTGGCAAATTGTATAAAAAAGGAAGAAATTGCCATCAGTGCCACCAGAAATTGCAATCAGATGCTGATATACTCGAGGGCCACCTTGGGGATCTTTTCCTGGCCCACTTGCTCCAGCTCTGGAAATCCAGAAGAGCTGTACAGCAGGTTTCACTGGGACCACGTGCACTGAAGAAATCTCAGCTGTCCTGCTGCCTTCCCCACCTGCAGCTTGAGCAGCATCTCCCAGAGGGCCAAAGAGCAGGAGAGCATCTCGCCTCCATGGGAATAACCCCCAAAACTGCTCCAAAGCATTTTGGGACTAAATCAGACTACCAGTCAGGTGGGACCTGTAAAATGGTGCAAGGATCTTGCCTGCTTTGGATACGAAATAAAGCTAAGCTGTGTTATGGTTATCTCTATTTGTATTATATATTTCTAGAGCGTCTCCGGGATTTTCCTGCTTCCCTGAAGAATGGAAAATGCATAACAAATGGAGATGCTCGAAACACTGAGATGTAAAACAACCCCTTAACGGACAGTTGGCCAAGTGCTAATATTTTTCTGCTGAAGGCGGCCCTGGACTGGAGTGCACTGGGAGCCGTAGATAGGGAGCCCAACTGGGAGCCATTCGAGATATCAGAGAAACGTGATTTCACAAGTCAGAGGAGTGGGGAGACGGTAAGCTGGTTTTGCAATACTTAATACACGTGCTTTCATGCTACTTTCAAGCCAGATTTTGTCTAAAAAAGCCCATTAGATAGCTCCCCAAACTGCGATAATAACTCTGAGCTCTAATATTCCAGTATTAGCATCTGTTCTTTCTTAGGTTTCCCCCCTTAAATTTCTTTTTTCAACTTGAAAACAAACCCAAACAGTGCTAAACTATAACAAAATACCCAGCAGAGGATATGAGCGGTTACAGGTTTCCAGCTCCACTGGAAACATGCTGGTCTCCAAACTGTGCGAAGAGAATCCAACACTTCAAGCACAGCTTCATGCCAAGACATGTGTCCAAAAAAACCCAGATGCCTTCAGTGTTTTATTACATGCAGCGCTGAGCAGTTCAATGGCTCTGACTGCAGTAGCCAGGAATATTGGGAAATTGCAGACACAAGCACATACACACACAGAGAAATATGCAGTCCTGTGACTTTAGGACTGGTGAACATTGGGCTTGTTGCTCAGGATGAAAGCTGCTTCTAAGCTAGGGTAAAGTGGGATAAAAACATATTGTTTCTTCACAGGGAAATTCAGATCTGGTAGAACTTGATATAGCAGATACTTTTGGAACTAACTTAGGTATGTTTAATAACACCTACAGGGTTTATACTCTCAGATTCAGTGTCAGAAGAAGGTGTAAAAAAAAGTTGGAGATGACCTATAAGGAACAGATAGTTAAACAGACAACTGCACACTGAGATCACGTCAACAGGCTTGTGTGTGCCTACCAGTTTCCTACAGCAGTATAACAACTTTAAATTTCTTGCGTTAGTGGTCAGAAAGGGTCAAGATGCTGGTGGTGATCAGATTAACTGTTGAGCATTAATGTAAAATTTCTTGTTGTCGCTATTTTATTTTTTTTTCACATACCTTGTTTTATGTTTGGTTCAGACACACAGTCATAGATACATGAATTTACAATCATAACAATTCACAGACTATCATCTCAAACACATGGAAGCTTACATTGACGTAATATCAGGGATACCAAAATCTCTTGGACTTTTTAAAAGAAGAATTTATAAAATGTTAAAAGATTTGGTTCAAAGCTTTTCTCCCTCTTCCTCTCAGACCCAATCCAAAACCCACCACCTGTTGAGAACTGGTTCTTGGCTGTAGCTCAGAGTCAACGAGGCTGCTGAGCTACCTCCTAACTGGGAAAATTGGTCTTGGCCAGCTGACCGAATATCCCTCAAAGTGAGAGATTAGGAAGCAGCTGTCCCGTATTAATTTTCAAAAACTATAGTTGTCCCCAACAGCACCCAGTAGCATCCAGGTTTATAAACTGTTTCTATCAATCAGCCCTCCTGGACAATCGTCTTCCCATCTGGGGTTTTGTGGGGAAAGAGAGAAGGGAGCTCAGCTGGCATGGTGGCACTCCAGAAGCATAGCCAAAATCTCCATTTTGAATCCTGCTATGGTTACAGACCAGGTGGATGGTTTTTGTGTGTCTCTTGGCCCCGTGGCCATATCATAAACTTAATTAAACATTATTTTTCTGTAGTACTGCACATGTATGTATGAATTTTAGGCACATTTTTCAAGAATTATTCCACCTATTTAAAAAAATACATACAAAAGTATCAAGGGACTCATCCTCTAAGCCACATTAAGTTTCTTGGACATACCAATATGAAGAATAAACCTTTCCTAGACGGATGTTAAATTTATGGGAGAAATTAATAGATTATTGGTATTTAAGTGTAGACACTCTAATGGGTGCATCCTTGTGTCTGAAGGCAAAATGTGAGGAGAAAAAGTGCTGTTATACGAAAAAATAGGATGTTTGACCTGCTTTGAGGTGTTCCTCTTCAGCTCCGGAACCACCTCCAGATAAGACTGGCAGGGTAGGAAGTGTATTTGCAGTGACAGCACTGCTGTGTCTGGGGAAGAAGAAGGTGATGAGCTTCTTGGAAGGCAGGAGCAGGGTACAAGATGTGGGGGAGTCTCATGAAGCTCTGGAGCCTTGGTGGCCACTCTTGTCTGATGTGCTGTGGGGGCTGGAGTTCACAGCTATTTTCCTTGGCAATTTTCCTTTTTTTTTTTTCCTTTTACTGGTCCTTTTTCTTTTGTTGCAATCACAGTGCCATGTTTGCGCTTCATTCAGGAGGATGGGCAAGAGGATTCTTCATTTGACTGCTGCTGTGCTGGCACTGGATGCTCGGATTGACAAGGGCTGAGCCTTGGAGACCGTGCAAATACATTGGCAATGCCCAGCCTCTTATCGCTGGTGATGTAAGGTTAATGACCTGCAGAGATCTGCACAAACACTGCAGGAAGATTTGCCAAAAATGTTGGCACATTTTTGTTGGCCCCACAACCACAGATTAAGATCATAGCTAGGGGCCAATTTGTGGATACAAGCCGCGGTCCGTGCTGGGAACAACGGGACTGAAGAACGAGGGAGGTGAGGTGTGACTCCTGCAAGACCTGCTGGAGGGACTATTGGGTTGAGTGGTCACGAAACTCTGCAGCGTCCCTAGGGAGGGACCTGGGGCTGCCACTCTGTCCCTGCTGAAAGGACAAAATAGATGCCTGCACGGTGCCAGCTGAGCCCCTCTGCTGTGGCCTCTGACTTCTCAGCCACTTTTGCAGGAAGAATATTTTCCACACTGCTTCCAGGCATAGAAGAGCAAAGGAAAAAGGAAATGCAATTGGGAGAAATACGATAGCCGTAAAGCGCGGCAGGACTTGCCACGCTGGGTGGTCACCCAGCATTACCTGAGACATCAAACTCTGCGGGGAGAAGAACAAGGCTGTCACCCCCTGTGAGTGGGAACAGCAAGATTGATGTTTAACCATTTACCAGATGAACGTTCAACCATATTTTAGGTAGTATTTAGCAGACAACACACACATAAGAAGGCAAAATTTAGGTAAGTGGACAACTGAAAAAATGCAGCTAATTAAAACAGCCAGCATACACATGCTTTCCTTTTAAGGCATACTTTATAGAATTCGATGTGTTTTGCCAGATGGGAGTCTCATTATATGGTAGTTCAGTCCTTCAAGTGAATAAAGGGCTCTCCACTTAGACGTGCAAAAATGTCCTTACGAGTTTCAGCAGTATTTATTAAAGACCGTGGAAACTGTAGGCATTCAAGAATTACATCCCAAACACGGGCATCAGCTTATGCCCATGACTTTTCTAAATATACAGTAACATCTTTCTAACTAACAGTAACTACAAATACGATGGAAGACATTATTCAATATTTTGCCTGAGAGAGAGATTTTAACCGAGCTCTCAGGTGCCGCTCTGCAGCATCGGCTGGAGGTTGGAGCCTGAAGGCAGGCGTTGGGCACGCTGGAGAGGAGCTCTGTGCTGCTGCCTCTGTGTGTGCGCACCTATCAACTTTTTTTCATATGTTTGTATGGATACATATATATTCCTCTGATGTTTCCAGGTTTGAATAACTGCTTTTTTTTTCTTTTTCCTGGGTAATACTGAACAATGCACTCTCCACACACACATTTTCAACACTTTTTGGCATTCATTTCAACAATCACTTTAGCATGACTTACTCCCTTTACCTATTTCCTCTGGTGAGCCTGGCCAAGGAGAATTTGAGATACTTTCGGGAGATTCCCATATTTAGAGGATGGGTGCTGAGCGCTTTGTGAAAATCAGTTTCCTTTGCAATGTTGGTTATTAACACAAAGCTCAAGGCACTGCAAAAGCTGTCCAGGTATCTAGGGTAAAAAATCCTAAATCTAAATCTAAATCTAGGATGTTCCCTTCAGGTTTGCTTCAGCAACAGAAATCACTGAAAATCATCAACTGTATTTGATAGGAACTGCAAAAAAAGCTATTAAAAATGTGTTTGGATAACTAGAGTGCGTGTGTTTTTATATATTGTGTGCATATATATATAAAAAAATATCCCACGTGTGTTGCATGTGGGACGACAGCTTTTTGGTTTGATATTAAATTATGTTTCAAAGTTAATGCCTATTTAGTCTCATCCTGAACCCTCTCTGATGCTGCTGAGGGGTGTGCAAAAGCATTCAATAATTTAACTGGGCTTTGTAAGGAACTTAAATGTGCATGATTCCTCTGTATTGTCTATGGCATTCAAAAAATGACATTTACCTGTCTATAAAGACTCTTCATATAACTATTTAAAATCTATGTGCTAGTCACTCTCTTGATTTTTTTAACTTGCAAAGCAGTGGAGAACTAAATGATTCAGTCTGAGATTTTTTTTTTGTTCTATGATTTAGTATATGAGCCAGATAAATGCATCATTAGCTAATATTTGACCAGTGCTTCTTCTGGAATAGCTTTTTTTTAGTAAACATTGACAAATTTATTTCTTCAGACTCCTCTAAAAGCCACTTCATGTGTACTCATGTAAAGAACGCTCCTGGAAATGCCTGGCCCAATTCTGCACCGATTAAAGAGCGAACTGAGGTTGGAATATGGGAGAAACATGCCAGAGAATTATCTGTAAATAAAAGCCCATTTAGTACTGTGCTTAAACTGAGAAAGTGTTCATGCATCTTGGAAAACAATCTCTGTGCTCTTTTTATTGCATTCCTCTTTTAACACCACAAACTTCTTCCTTTGTATTATGATCAGAATTCTGATGTCTTTGCATCTTGTCATCTGGCCTCTGGAGTTGAGAATGATATAAACGGTATATCGCTGGTAAATGTCACAGATGCTGACGAGATGTCAGCAGACCACAGCTGAGAGCTCTGGAATTCAAATCAAGAGAGACTGATCCTTATCTCAAATGATGTGAGATTCCTCGCCCCTTCCCAAACTTGCTCCGACCCCAGCACGTGAGGCTGAGGCTACCGTAGGATTTTTCTCTTCTGTGAAGACTGCAAACTCCTGGAAATTCAGTCCAGTCAGGATGAGTGTCTCTTATTCTAAGCAAAAAGAAAACCAGGAGTGCACATTCTTCTGAACTTCGATTTTTATGAATTGGTATTTCTGAGTGTTCCTCCATCTACTGCACATTTAACCTGAGTTCAAATGCACTGAACTGTTGTCCTGGTTTAAAAGTAGATAGGAAGCTGCATTATAGAAAGAGTAATTGCTATTTTAGGATTAAACCTCTTGAATACCTCAGCTTACTACACAGGTTACAGTGAGATGCTCAACTAACGAATCATCATTCCAGTATTTGCATGACGGAGGGAAGATAAGGCACCGCACAGTAAAGGCAGCCTCTAATTTATGAACAGGAGACCAGATTCATTTTTTTACAACATTTTTTTTCCATTTATGTTTTTATATGTCAATGTAAAAATGTTTCCATGGAGACTGTAAAGGTTTTTATTAAAAGGTCGATAATATACCTCCTACATAATAATTTAAGCAACTTGAGTGAAACCTTATGATCTTGTTTTTCGACATGTTCCAGTTGGCATTTTTCCTCCATTGTAACCTATGCCAGAAAAATGCAGTGAAACTGTAAAACCTGAGAATATGGCATTGTAGCAGTACATATATATAGATATAAAAATATTAATGTTTGGAGGTAAAAAATACATTAGCACGATAAAAGTAAGCTGGCTTGGTGCTGTGGTTACGTCATACTTGGTGTTAACATGTCGCATGTACTGCCTATGCTTCACCAGCATATTTTGTGATATATAATCCAGTGTTTATCTATATTCAAATTAGAATCTATATTTTTACTCTATTCCCTGGAGACATATTATTTGAACAATCTCAGTCACAAAACATAAACGGAAATACTAAAGCTAAAGTAACTCTGAAGTCTTTTTCCCAGTCCTGATTACACCGCACTCTCTGCTGTCCTAATATATCTTTAATTATTATAACTGATCTGAACACAAAAGGGCCAGATTCCAAGCTGCAGAGAGTTGGCTTAGCTCCACAGAAATTTCCAGTGGAAGTACGTTAATTTTCATCAGGAGCAAATCAGCCCCAGCTTCATATTCTTTCTTGTCCTGTCTGGTTTGGTCCTTTGCATTTTGCTGGTCCAGGCCCAAGTGCCTGAGCCTGAATAAAACCCCGACCTTGCTCCAGCAGGATTCGCTCTCTTCCTTTTTTCTCCGAAGTCCCCTGTTACCCAGGTCTCGAGCGAGAAGGCAGAAAAAGCTGTAGACCTTGGTTTTGCATCGTTGCTTCCTCCAGTTTATAGACACAATTGTAATGCAAGGCGAGATAGCCGAAGGCTGTTGGCTGCAGCTGAAGGGTACGCTGAGTTGATGTACTCGGCTGATATTACCCTTCCTCCAAGAGAATATTTGCCTTGAGCAGTAGCTGAGGACATCGTAAAGCGAGCAGGACCCGGAGCTGGCGTGAACACGTGCGGCACCCTGCTGTCAATAACATTTCCCTAAACCACATCTAGTGCCGTTCTGAGAATAAAAAAACACTTCACCTTCCTGAAAGGCAACTTTGCTAGTGTAGGAAACTTCCCAGCATTTGCATAACCTTAATCTTCTGGTGAACATTTGTGGAGTCTACGCTATTGCTTTCAGCAGCCAAGTAGCTAACACAAGTCCATTTAACTATGCGCTTTGTGATTAACCAGTAGTATCTGGGAGTAATAATTCGTCATGGCCATCCATCCTACAGGGTTGATTAACTGGGAATAAGCTGCACATTTTTTCTTTCTTTTTCCTTTTTTTCTTTCTTTCCCTTTTTTTTTTTTTTTTTAACTGTAAAGCTTTTCTGTGGTAATTCCACCATTCATTAGGATGGAGAAATTGGCTCCAAACCAAGTACTTCTGCCAAAGCCATTATTTCCATCATCACACTTTGCATCAGTCTGCAGTGCAGCCTTGTGGGAAGACAATGTTCTGTCCCCTTGTGGTTCTTAAGTTATGGGTAAGGAGCTTACATATATTAAAAGGAGGGTCTTCACTTAGTCTCTTAATCTTTATGAGCGCTAATAATAGTCAACTCCATTTCCAAAATTTAGAAACACTTGCTTTCAACATAGAAGGGTTGCACATGTTAGAAGATGTCTCAGTTCAATGAGATTAAAAGTTATATGTTTTTTTTCAAATGCCTACACATTTTATTTTTTTAAAAAGAGCCCCTGTAGCTTTAATGCATACGCTTTTCCTCCTATACTTACATTCTGTATCTTTAAGAGGATAATTGCTGAATTGAAATTTGAGAGTGTTATCTTAATAACCAATTACTCAAATAACTTTGAAATTGGCTTAAATTGGCTCGTCATGCTACATTTACCTGAATCTTTTTATGGGAAAGTTAGGAACAAAAAAAAAAAAAAAAAAAAGAAATGAAAAGAAAAACCCTTGGCAGCCTGATTTGTTTAGCATTGCTGGAGGTTCCTGTTTGCAGCAGGGAGAGTGGCCCAGCGTAACCCCAGCGCGGACCCCCTGCCTGGCCACCTCCGGTAAGGCTGAGCGGAGGAATGCGGTGGGAGGCCGGGTTGGCCGGACTCTGCTGTCCTCTGCTCCGCGGGCACTGCTCCCCCAGGGCCTGCCCAACCCCTGCCCGCTGCCTCCCAACCCCTGCCCGCAGCAGAAGGGGCATTCGGGGGTGGGAGGATGGCTGCTGGCTGGAGAAATCTGCCACATGTTCGCCATGCGCCCGCAACTAGCTAGCAGGCCAACAACGTGTAGAGGAGGAAACAGAGATATTCTACAGCTCAGCTTATAATGCTTATTGTAACTAGTGAAAATCAAGATAATCTTCCTTAAATATTTCATGTGTTTAGTAGTAGAGTTGGCATGGGTATAGCTAGCTATATGGTTCTGTGGTGGGATGGCAGATGTTACCCTGCATTACGCACTCATATTCCTTCATCGTTTCCCGGTATAAAATAGATGACAGACTGATAAAACTTCAGTAAACCTGAATGCCTTTAGTTAGGACTATTCAGACAATCGCATTTCACAAACATTTTATGGTAGATTTGAAGAGAAGCAATTTACTCTATGAGCAGGATCTCCAGGTGACATTGACTTTCTAAACTGGCCTGTACATCTCATAGCTCAAAACTCAGCATCCACCAATTCAGATTCATCATTTTATTCCGGAACACCTGAGTGTTTTACTCTGCACTTGGAAGCACTGAATACAAGATCATATTGCTTAATATCCAACATAACGAGCCTTGCTGATCGTTAATGTATTGTGTTCTCCGTGGCCTGCCTGCCATGAGGTGGAGCGATGTCTGGAATGTGATGGATCTACCAACAAAGCAAAAAATCATTCTAAATCCTCTTTTGTTTTGCTGTCCTACCAAATTTCAGACAAAGAAGGTCCACAAAGAGGATCTGCGAGAGAACCAAAATTCGCAAGAGTGAGTCTGATTTAGGAGGAGTCAGAATTAAAAATAAAGTGCTACACATTGTGCTCACTCATGGAAAAGCGGAGACTTATTCCAGAAACCAGAAAAGGATAGTTTCTCAGATTGAAGGGAGCCCACTGGACCTCCTGAACACCTGGTACATTTTGTCCTGTGTGCAGCCCACATATACCACTGTGAAACAGCACAGACTCAGAGGTTTTGGCATTCTCCTTAATTTTTTTTTTTTTTTGAAGATAGAGTATTCCGGTTTAGAGTATTTTTCTTCTCCTATTAAACATTATTCCATTAAATTGAGTACTATTTTTCCCTATTAGATTATTCAGAATATTTGACCTTTGGATAATCCTAAAGTGCAACAACTTTTCCTGCAGTGTTCGTTTCACTGAGCATTTCAAAACAGCGGTAGTTCAAAATCAGTGTAAAGTTTGAGTTCCTGTGATAATAAGGCCTCATTCTTCAGAATAGGAAGAGATAGAAGGCAACTCTAAATTGCCCTAATTCCGCTCTTAGTAATTTCAAAGATATTTGTCCTCCAACTAAATGACTAAATGACTAAGGCTATTCCTAGTCCAGTCTTCTCAGTAGAATATTCAGTTTATCTTTCAATGTCTGAGAAAACCCAGGCATACAACTAGATATTTAATTGTTCTTTTTCCAAAGTTTAATCTATTCTTATCAACAGACCCAAACTCTATCAGCTTAGGTAAAATGTCCAAAGCAAGGGTTTGAGGATCTAAACAGTATTGTTTTTCTTTGACTCTCAACCTGTGTTACAACAGAAGTATGTCTTCTAGCTTTTTTATTTACTCCAATCTCTTTTTCTAATCCTTTCCTTCAGATCTTCCATAATTATGACCAAAATAAATAAACTTTTCAAACTCATTCCAATTCCAGTTCACAATTCAATTTTCTATTACAGACATATACATTAATAATATGAGCTCTGTCTTACTTCTTTTTCAAAGCCTAATCCCAACCCTAATATTAGACTCAATCTGAGACAAATCAAGTTTTATCTCTTACAAATAATGACTCAACTTCAGCTGATTCTGATACTGCTTCAGCTCTCTAGGTCCAAGAAGATTAAAATTATGAAAATCACTTTTTTGTTCCAGGCCCTACCCATAATTTTCACCTCAGCTTTAGTGATTTCAAAAGTAAACTTCAAAAGCAAATATTTTCACATTGACAAAATGTAAACATACAGCTTGTCATTACAAATGTAAAGAAGGTCTAGCAATAAGGTCAACTAAACGTCCAGCCACAAACCAAGTCAGCCAACTTCCTACCATTTTGAACCCTTGCCCCTGCCTTATCTCTAGAGTACACACTGAATTTTCTCTCAAAAGTAAGCATAAGACAGTCAAGTTTGGTGCTGGTCATCCTTAGCCAACGTCCGTACATTTACAGGATTCTGCAAGAAAACGGTGTGTTCAGCCTATGGCCATCGCAAATCTTCACCATTTCTTTTCCTGTTTCTTTTGGCCTCATCTTCACCTTCGGCAGACATCTGAGCCTCTGCTGGTCCCTTGGCCACTCTTTACTCTCGCCATTGCATTTGCCTGTGTTACTTTTGCAGAAGACACTGGAAAAGAGGGCGGGGTTTTGAGAGGGAGATATTTTTGGCTTTGCAAAGCACATTTCTCTGATGATTTTCTGAAGCGCCAAATGACTTAGGGATTGAGAAAGAATGCATTTTTTTCTGAATACTTTTTTTTTTTTTTAATAGAAAGCAGGCTTTGTATGGTACCTGTAATTGAAGAGGAGAAATATGAGATTTCTGCAGGCATTTAAGGACATATGTATAGGATTTAGGCGAGTAAAGATTCAAGTGTATAAATGATAAATGAAATAACAGCCGCAGAGTATTATTTATTTCTGTCCATAGAGCAATAACCATATTTTGTTCTGCTCTGATTCTTGTTTGAGACCCTGATCCTTTAGCTACACCTGTGTCAGGTCTTATAGAGATATGAAGATGCAGTGATGTGGAGGAAGAGGTTCCTCTTGTAGGTCCTGTCTTAGATTGGGCATGGTCTGACAAATCCCACTCTGGAGTGGGAGCTCACTCAGCTTCAGGCAGATAGCACATTCATAGCAGTTCATTGGGTCTCATTGTCTGTAACACGAGGAGTTAAATTCCTGCTGGAAACACTGAATTTAATAATGGCATACAGAACTTCAGAATAACCCATGTGTTTTCAGAAGTTCACATATATCCAGGAACATACATAATACAAGCTCAAATCATGAATGCTTCCAAGGAAATTCATCAGGCACTGGCTACACAGATGCCTTCCAGCACTCTGGGAAGAATTGCTCATGCAAGCCATTTGGACATGGGTCAGACACCAGCTATCTGCCCATCCTTCATGCGGTTGCATCTTTTTGTCCAGCCTATTTGACAATGATGACAGAAAAGACTACTTGCATCATCAACCAGGATCTCAGGCTTCTGAGTACTTATCTCAGCTGGCTTTGCTCAGCCCTCAAAGTCCTCCTAAGCTTTTCATTGAAAAGGTGGAATTGCTGCAGCAGCCCACGTGCAACTTCGGCTTGTGATACAGATTAAAAAAAAATCCCAAGCCTTGATCAAAACTGCAGCATAAAATACTGTCCATTAATCCCCCTTGCTCAGAAAAAAATTTGTTGGAAAAATATGCAGAAGACTGCACCTTTCCTAACCTACCCAAATTTTTGCCCCAAGGACTGCTAGACACAATGGGTGCCTCCAGACCTGTTTCTCCGTGAGATGGGTGTCTCCTCCAGCCAAGGCCCCGAGGACACGATTATGGTGCAGTTTCAGTTAAATAAAATTGATAAATTCTCTTGTCCACATAAAAGAAGTCCATACCCCATTTAGCAGTGCAATTTGCCTACCTACCGTCACTAACATAAATCTCCTTTATTAACTGACTAATCTTCCTTCCTTCCCTCTTTTTCCTTCAGTCATACTTTCTTTAACTCTCCTTATATTAAGCATAAAGTACAAACCACAAAACCCCACTTCATTCTTTCTCCTCTCCCTAACTGTAAAAACAATGGTCTTTCATGAGAGCCAGGGTATTTTTCAAAGAGGGTTTTTTTTTTTTTCCTTACTCAACCATCCACTGGACATTGCTGCTGCCAGGTGTGGGGCTGGTCCTCCATACCACGAGAAAGATTTGCTCTTGCAATATTTCCGGTCCAATTAGAAGCAGGAAATACTGGAAATCTTACCAAAAAGAAAAAAAAAGTTGTTCCTCGAAGATTTTCCGTTCCAACTTTCCAGACCCAAGGGCCTCTGGGGGTTGAGGCTGGGTAACCATCTGAACCGCTGGGCTCTCGTTCAAGCTCCAGCCACCTCTGCGCCCATCCTGGCTTGGCCACCTCCGCCCCAGCTGCCTGCACTGCCGCCACCTGCCTTCCACTGCCTCCGCGGGTGCAAATTAGACTTCCTGCACGGCTGTGTAAAGAGAAGTAAAGGGTTAAAAGAAACCTTATAAGCCTGCCTGGAAGAAGTACAAGGCATACAAGTCTTATGTAAATGTGCAATAAAAATGAGGAAAGAAAAAAAAAATAATAACTTGAAGATGAGGGTGCTGTTTTTATTCCCAGTGTGGGCTAATAATTAGGGTGAGAATGTCATGCATGAATTTAAAGCATCTTGTATTTGCTGTAGCCTTTGTTACTGTTTTTACCTCCTATTGGATTAACTTCCCTTCTAACCAATACAATATTTTTCAGCAATAAAGCATTCACTCAATATTCCTTTTCATAAAACCCTCCATGGCTGTAAGAAAACATAATTGGATGTGCACTATACAGCTTGAGCTTCATAAACATTAAGTCCAACAACATGTTATAAATAATAGTGATACAGAAGATTAGCTCTATTAACCTCCTAACTGAGCTGGAAGCATTAGCCTCTTCCAGAAGAACTACCACTCTGCAATGCTATGTGCAAAACTTAGTGTCTGCCTTTAATTTCCACCGTCGCTGCCATTCCCACATCTGCCTTACAGACCTTCCATGCTTCTGGTCCCTGCTAGGTCAAAATGCACAGTGGCAGATTGGCATATTGAGCTATTAATACGTTGCTATATGCGTTACAGATGTTGCATAAATGAACGGCGCTCTATCACTGTTCCTTGACACGGGGGCCCCGGGGGTGGGAGGCTGAGACCCAGATCTGTCTACAACCTGCCTACTCTGGGGAAAAAAAAAAAAAAAAAAAAAAAAAAGAGAGAGAGAGAAAAAAAAGTAAAAGGAGAGTTGCCCCTTATTGCAGAATCACATTCCAGCTTGCAGAGTCAATTTTTCAGATGTTCTTGCTTTCCTGTTCCTTGTTCCTTCACTCAGACCTCATCTGGCCGCAGTGAAAAATGATGTGACGCAGTTTTTTATTCTGCACTTGACACCCTTATGGAAGGCAACGTGGCTCATTGATTCCAAACTCCTCAAAGGTCAAGGCACTAGGAACAAAGATTTTTTGGAAGCAGCCCAGGAAAAACTTTCAACTTGGACCCTGTACACCCAGAAAAACAGAACTGTTAATTGTTACCCCTTCTGTCGCTATTAAGCCTCATATGAACACTGAACATATGTTCCATGATCATGTACTTTTATATTAAAATGTTATTGAGTCACCAGGTGAAACATGTATTAAGTGCACAGCTGAAAATAGACAGTAGGTTTAAATTTTGACAGCAAACAGCTGTAAGATTTCTAAAACTTAATTCAAATAATGTAATCAATAGGTTATGCTACAGTTTCAAGTTTCCCCAAACAAATTTTTATGAGAAAGGATATTAATTTGTTTGAGATTAGTTCAGCTAAAAGACAGATTTTTCTCTGTCACCTCTAAAACACAGATAAAAAAAAAAGAATTTGAGATGTTTTAAGAAGTGCAAAACATGTTTTTTTGGTTTAGCACACCACAAAATTATGTGCTCTTTTTTTTCCTCTCTCCCTTTCTTTCTCCAGTGCAGATTAGTAATGATTACTCACCCCCCTGTTTACTCATTCTGCAGCTGTACAGGTTTTGAAATGCTAATATGTGAATTATGCTCTCATTTTATCATAAAATTGGAGAATAGGTCACATCCAGGCAAAATACAGTGTAAGGAGAGAACCTGAGTTTTTTCAGATACTCGTAAAACATGCCACATTCAGCTGCGCCCGTTGCTCACTGCCATCGAAGACATCGTCCACCCATTAGAGTCACTTGTAGGGTAAATACCCACCTCTTTGTTGCCACCAGGCTGGAGACGCCATCCCAGCCCTCGTGCAGGGTGGTCTTAGGGTCCTCTGCACGGCCAGGAGACTCTGCAAGAGGATAGGGGTCCCAATCACAGGGAATTAATTCATGGTTAGCACTTATCTGCCAAATTGGATTTATGACATGGGAAACACCAATTATTAGAAGCTGCCTACATGTGTTCATCATAAATGAATCACTATATTTATTACACGTTGTACGGGTGTATGTTAGAAGTGCACACCGCTATGGTGCAGCACAGTTTTCTGAACACAGGAGCTTCCAGTACCTTCGTCAGCATATGCTCTTGAAAAGTACCATTTCTCATAAAAAATCAGTGGTGTGAAAGGACACGCTCAGCTCTCCACATACGGCAGTGACTCCTTTATTTTTCTTTTCCTCTTTTTCACTTGGGTGCACAACTAGTGGCATTAAGTAGATGGACACATCACTTTGTGTCTCTAATTAAGTGAATTTTCCAGGATAACTGTGCTTATTCCTCCTCTCTCCCCAACTTCTCATTATTTCATAGCGAGGTCTTTAACAGTGCCGACCCATGCCACAAGGAAAAACAGTCTCCCTAAAGACATGGGAATCTGGAATCCTGAAGTCATACTGAAACATGTTTATATTCATTCTTTCCTTTTATTCTATAGAATTGCTCTAGATTTAAGCAAGTAAAACCAAAAGATTGTACTGAACTTTTGAAAGAAATATCATGAAAATCTCTGGGAGTTTGTTTTAAGAAAGGGTCTGTTATATAGTGGGGGTTTGATCCAGTCTTCAAGAGGTCTTCTGTTTAATTGTATAGGTTGTATTAACTTTTTAATGATTTTATTTCTATGTATTTATAGAAAGCTTTTTCATAAGAAGCTCAGGAAATGGTCTCACAAGATTTAAAATTTAAATGCAGTGTGTTTAGTTACTAAGAAGAAAGTCTTCCCAATTTACCTTCAATTTGTTTGGGTCCTGTTGAACATAGCAAAATATATATTTCTGTGTGCAAAATTAATAATACAGATTATTAACACAAAGGGAGGGTTTTTTTTTTAATATACAAAAGTGTGTTACTCTGAGTTGTTTGATCTGGGGAATGGGACATTTGTCCTTTTTTATTTTTTCTTTGTTGACTGCCAGAGTTAGGAATTGCTTTTACCTAAAAGAAGAGTTAAACTTATAGTCAATATGATTGCAAACACAAATAAACCTTTTGATATTTTCAGCTGCCTGTTGGCTTTATTCAGGCACATAGGAAATCCCTACAACGTCTATAAATCTGCATAAATTCCCAGTTCTTATTTATCTGTTTTTTTATTTACTGTGTCCTTTTAACGCTGCTGTTGTCCTGCCAGTGTTCCCATGCAGGAGAGTGGCTGGAGAAGTCCTTGAAGAACCTGATCTGATGCTCACCAAGGAAATCTGCTGGCTGGCAGATGGGGGCTTAGTCGAGGGGCACCTGCCCCCCAGTCTGGGGCTTTCCCCGCTTCCTCAAGAGACTGCCCGACATTGCTGTCATTTCACTATCATTTAACAATTTTTAATTTCTTTGGTTCCATTGTACCTTGAAGATGTGGCTTCCTCTTATTTTGTCCTTAGAAAGAATTTTAAAAATCTATTACTGAATATTAGAGAACAGAGATTTTGAGTGTTCTTTGTGGTCTAGCTCTACCCATTTCCTTGGTGTGACATTAGCGGGGGGTTAAGCACCCAGGCTTGGCTTTCTCAGGAGAATTGTACATCTCCTGTGGAGAGGAAGAGGTGAAAGCCTATCCTTAGCATCTGCACTGCTCACACAAAACACACCAGATTTCATCAAGTTGAACTGATTACTCTTAAAAAGGGCAACACTTAAACTCATGTAGAACAGACCTTCCTGCCCTGGGAAATTTCTTCTTACATGACAGATAAATCAGATATAGATAACTATGCTTATTAATTATCAACTGGTAGGTCCTCATTACCAGATTACCTTTAATCTGCAAACCAAGCCAGTACAGGGAATGCACTTTCTTTTTTTTTTTTTTTTTGCTTCTGTGTGCTTTGAATGATGATTTGTTGACTTTCTTTGATATCTGCCATCGTGTAGAAGGTGCCTGGGGGAGGCAGAAGGGGAGCGTTACATCAGAGCTTTTGGCTCACAGGCAGGAGTCCATGGCAGGTAGGCCAACACTGTCTGTGCTCCTAGAAGGAGAATGTACTAAAGAGAATTGCAGCCCTTGCGTGTTGCCAGTGCTGTGCTGCATGGAGAAGAAAACTCCATCAATGCAACTCCCAAAGAGGCAGATCTCTGCCAAGTATCATCTGAAGATGCTGTGGGGCCTGGGAATTGGACCTTCAGCAGAGATACGGAGATTACTGTCTTTGGAAGGGCAGTCTTCCAGCCTATGGAAATGAAGGGGAGAGGAACACGTACACGCAGGTAAAATCCGCCAAAAATACTACCAGGCGGGCAAACACTGCAAGCATCACTGAAAGCTGTTCTCAGTACTCCAAGGACTTCTTGCTCAGTGCCAAATAGTTGCAGTTTGAACATCTCTTGTATTATTAGTACTGCACTATATTAACTGATAAGTCAAATACAGTATAGAAGATATACTGCTCAACAGTATCCACTGATTTTTTTTTTTTTTTAAGGTACATATATGAGTAAAGATAATTAAACTGGATTAGTTGAGCAATTTTTATAATGGCATTTGGTTCATGCTTCAAAACAAAAGTATCGGGTCTCTCTGAGTTCAAATTGCTAAAACTTTGTAACTTCTAAAAATTATCATTCTGGAAAGCACAGACAGGAATAAAATATGAGAACTTTAATGTCAGAGTCTGTTTGGGGTTTTTTTCCTTAATATGTCTCATGGGATTAGTAAGTGTATGTTTATCCTACTGGGAGTCCATGGAATATAGATTCCCATTTCCAGAATGGATAGTCCTGAAAGGCAGCAGGAACTGAGAGCAGTTTGAGAGCATCATTTCAGAGGTACCGTAAAGCAGACATTTTTTAATATTCAAATAACTTACAGTTATCTGGAAACCAGCAGTATAAAACCAGCTAACCAACAGGTATATGAGAACGCTGAGCTACCTGGGGCATGACTGGGTTGCAAAGGGACAAAATCTGATTTGCAGCAAGGGAAAAAACCCTCTTGAAATATGAAGCTACTCAACAAAGGGGATGATCCTAAATTTGGATGGTTTACCCATAAAGAAATACAACTGCAGAAAGGTTTATATGACAAAGAGATTCAGGCAACATTGCCTGACTCAAACCAAAAATACTGGTGTGGAAAGAAGCAGTACTGACTACAGCTTTTCTCTTCAACCTGCAGCAGCAGCTCTGAACAACATCTGACCTGCCTTGATGAGCGTTTGGGTTTCTCACGCAGTTTTGCATATCAGGGTTAGCTACTTAGAATTACATTTAGAACTTAAAATGCAGAGAGTGATTTTTCTGATGAAGTCCAGAGGGACATTTCTCCACCAAGTTAAATGAAAAGGAAATAAATTTGGAGAAAATGAATTTGTGAAGGAGGCTTCTTTACCCTTCTTTTTTCTTCCCAATTTGTTTTATAATTTTCTTTGTCTTCTGTGGTCCTTCTGCAAACAACCGTCCAGCCCCATGCCAAGCAGCTCTGTGCTGTCTCCCACAGCTGGATGTTGGCTTACATGGGGCACTGCCACATGTGCAGAGCAGCTGCACTGGTAGACATGAGGTGTACTGGTGGACTGTAAGCACCTCGTGCTCCTTCTCCAGTCACTACAATATTGGAAGTGTCTATGGATGAACCCCTTTCCTCTCAGCTCCCATAACAGCAACCACTGACTGGGTGAGGAGATTAAAGCAGGAGGAAAAAAAAAGGAATAAAAACAGCAGACCTGGGAATATATTCCATTAAGCATTCTATTGTACTTGCCCCAAAATTATATTCTTGGGAATTTACTCAACATTTTATTACTTGCTGTATTTAAAAATATATACTTTATCCAACTCTTCTTTACACAGTGGTGCTGCTAAACATTTAGCATATTTTATGTGTTCAAATAAACTTGAGGCTGTGGCTCGCGATGCTAAAGAAACATTGTTCAGTTCACTAATTGTAAACCTAATAACTTTTCCAAGGAGCACAGAAGTCTTATTTCACATCTGTGAAACCAAGACGTAGTATCACAAGTGGCCGTAAGCAGCAAGAGTCCAGGGTCCAAAGGCATGACTAAACCTAAGAATTTTCAGTATCTTAACAAAAATGGTTTAAAAGCATGTAACTTCCTGTAGTGCAGGCCAGAGCGGGTGAGCAGAGAGGGAGTCAGGTAAGGATGTTGACAGCCAGGTGTCTCCAGGAGCTGCTTCAGATTCCAGCTCCAGCATCTACGGCCTCAATAGCAACAGATCTCAAGGGACCTTCCCTCCCCCAATAGAAAATTCAAGGTTATAAAGATGTCACCTTCATTTTTTAAAAAAAATTGCTGTTAATGAGTAAGTATTTCAAAATGTCCTTTAAAAAATTAGGGAAAGGACATCTTCTGCTTCCTTTTGTCATTTGCCTGGGTACAGGCTCAGCTGAGCCCAGTTCCAATGGAACTTATCAGCCATTCCATGGTTTTGCCAGAAACATGATACAACGCTGCCTTTTGGGGGGATTGCTGCTTGCGATGATGTTTGCTCTGACTGTGCTTGGGAAAGAGGGACCCTGCGGTCATCCTTGAAAGCCAGGCCTCAGCGTCACACCAGGCACGCTCACGTCTTCTGCAGACACAGCCCACAACCCAAGTTGTCTGAGCCAAGCCAGAATAGTTAAACTTGTCGCCATCTCAGAATTAGAAAAGTGAATTTAATCTTGGGCTGTCAGCTCAAATTTTCCCCACAGTTTTATGGAACAGCCTTATTTTCCCATAGGAAAAAAACATGGGCTTCTAGCAAACCTTGGTAAGGAGTTATTTTGTTTGCTTTTGCGAGACTGTCAACAAACCAAACTATGTGGGCTTGTCTTTAATTGTGAAACCTTTCCTATCACGCGTTTTCCAGCTCCAGAGAAGCAAGGCCACCTAATGTGAAATGTTAAGGTTTACAGGCTTCATCCTTTGGATGCCATTATGCTCTCCATAGATGTTTTAAGCTAACCGTGTCTAACTGCCACTGTTGCTATAAATTGGCATGAGCCCTATGGAAAACCCCCAGACATGAAGGAAATTTTCCATTGACTTCATTCGGCATTGCCTCCACGCCAGCGACAGGATGAGCCCCGGGCTGGCTTATCACCGCAAAAGGATAAGAGGAAAAATTCTCCAGTTGTCCTTCGTCACACAGCTCGTCTTAGAGCTGGGGACTGTGGTTAGACACAGAACAACAGAACAACTGCTAAAGGTTGAGAAAACAAAGCCATAAACCACACGCATGACTTTTTCCCCTCTTTCATAGACTGGTTGAATGTAAGGATTGCTTTGGCCGCATGGTTGTGTTTTAAGGCAGAACGAGTGACATTGCCAGCATGGCTGTATGCGGAGGCATGGCAGGAAGAGAGCTTGTGCCGCCACTGGAAAGCACAGCAGAGGATTTTCCGTGAATGTCAGGTTGCTTGCGAAGCAGGACCGTCGTGGGCACTGCATTAAACGAGAGCACACGGCAGAGGATGTGCCTGCTGATCACAGAATCACAGAACGGTTTGGGTTGGAAGGAACATTTAAAGGTCATCTAATCCAACCTCTCTGCAATGAGCAGGGACATCTCCAACAAGATCAGGTCGAGCTGGCGGAGGTAGCCTTCTGTGGATTTTCCCTGCGTTTCTGTGAAGACTAATGGAAACAGCCCTCAGCACGACCTCAGGCCCACGGTCAGCCCCCAATGCCACAGGGCTGCCCCGGGTGGGTGGCTGTCCCTCCTTCACGGTCAGTGTGGAACAGCCTTTGGCTCTACTGAGCGGAGCCAGGGCTGGCATGGCTGGCTTCCCAACTCCTGCTTCCCCTGCAGATGGCTTGGGATGCCAATCACCCACCCCAGGCTCCTGCTGCTGTGTTTTTTGCATTTTTGCATTTTTCTGCAAATATTCAGGTTATCTCACTCTGAAAGAATTGTTGCTCTTAATAGTGAGTGTTATCTCTGTGGAAATAGACAGGTAAAGACAAAAATGTGCTTTTCTAGGAGTTTAAGGGATTTCCATGTGACAAGACACTTTCTGTTCTAACTGACAGAAGCTTTTACAGCCTTCTACAGTCTGTACAGCCTTTACTTCGTACGGCCCACATGAGCAGCTGGGGCAGGAAAATTAAGATTTTTTTCTTCTGCAGATCTTCCTACAGGTGCTTCTGAAAAGCAGCGTAACAAATACATGGTTTTACCTGGACAAATGCACCAACTCCTTGTGTTAGAAAGACTTGAGGGGTGGGTGGAAGGTGGTTGCCCCATCCAGCTTCACAGGAACATGTCTGACCAAACTGTGTTTGGGAGTTTCTAGTATCACCTAACTGCAGAAACCTTCGTTTTTGCATTGCTAACACTATTTTAGCATCTTAAGCAATAATTTTGTGCCATGTAACTTATGTTACACAACCACGTTTCCTTTCAGAACATGCCACGAAGTCACTTTAATTAAGAGCAAGGTCAGAAATACAATTATATATGAAGGTGCATGAAAGACAGAGAGCAAAGATGCAGAAGGTTCATAGCGCACGTGTTGATGCTGGGAGATGAGCAGCGGCTTGCTGCAGGCCAGTATTAGTTTTCATGAAAGCGCTGGAGAATTCCCCCAGGCTGTTGGGGTGCTCGTACTGGAAAGGAGCAGAAGTTACAGTAGGAGAAAAACTTCTGATATGGGATTTCAAACCACTCTCATATCAGCTTCCTCAGGTTGGTGCCCTGCTATCATTTTCCAAATCGGGTACCAAATGTTAGTACCTAAATGCCTTAATTGCTTTCCCAGGGAAGGTAACAGAAGGTAACCAGTACATCTAACTGCACAAACCTTATGTTATCTTTATTAAAACAAGCTACAAAATTACCCATATTGTATGCCTGGGAAGATTTTTTGACATATTCAGTGATGAGCATGTGTTAAAATAATCATCTGGAAAAAAAAAAAATTCAGAATATCAGAAAAGTCGCTTTCTTTTTAAATAATTGTTTCTAAGCAATCCTAAGAAAACTATGGTCCAGAAAGTAACTTTTCAGTGTTGATACTGAAACCTGAAGAAATTTCTTCACATTAAAAATAATCACACCTGATAATGAACAAAATTAAGCGTAAAGAAACCTCCATCTTTCGTACATTTAACAACGGGCTCATATTTTTCCCTTCGCAGATGTTACAATAAGGGTGTCAACACTTTTATTTCTTTGTCCGTAAGTTTAAAATTATGGCTGCTCCATGAATTGCTAACGTGCTCAGAAGACGCGGGCCCAGCTGCAGTGCACATGAGTTCAAGCTCCTGCCCGGGCCTCATGTTTCACCATGACCTCAGTTTCCTGTGCTGAATGGGAACCAACGCGAGCGAGCACTTGTAAAACTGTTTTTGAAGAGTGAAGTTATGAAGAGGTGCTGCAGTGTCAAACATCTGTTTCATCCATTACACTCAAATAGCAGCGGTGACTGTACAGTAGGGCAAGAGCCGTCAATAAATTAAAATCCTCTCGTGGCCACGCTCTTCTAACTCTCTTGAGCCGCCTGGCTCTTGTGCCAATTTGAACCATGAAATAAACAGGCTAAATAAGAAAATGGAAATTTTACTTGTTCTAAGATAGCCCTTCGCTCCACCTGTAAATGGGGTTTTCTTACACGGTTGCAGGGTTGGTTTTAGGGTAAGCAACCTGTGGATTCATCAGCCAATTAATATTTGTAAGTGCCCATGGCCGAAAAGGGGGTTTCAACCTATCTTAAAAAATAATTTTGCTTTTGTTGTCATTTTTTAATAAAGTTGTGCCACAAGAAAATAAGTAACATGTCCTTTTTAGAAAGCTATGCAGTTTACAGATGTATAAGTACTGAAATTCTATATTTATGATTTCTGGAACCCAATACAGTTAATTACATTAAGATATGTCCTGTAACTGCACCACATATCTCTCGTCAAAATTGGCACGTATGTTAATTACCTAAAGAAAAATACATGGTAGTTTAATGGGACAGTTGCTCCATGTGATAAAATATAAATTGTATTCCAGACAAGATACGTTATGCAAAATAAACAAAATCTGAAAAACAGAGATCTATTTATAGCTGGGAGGGGGGTGGGGGTCTGGGAACTAAAATATCAGACCAGGCAGTCTGAGAAAATGTTAAGAGGCTGCAAAGTTGTTCACCTCAGGGTTATTGGTTCAAATATTGCTGGGATTAGTCATGTTCACCAGAAGCCGTTACCACCTCATGGATCTGCAGTGGTCAGCATGAAACGGGCTGCTGGGCTGTGGTGTATGTCCAAAACACTGGCAACTGCATCGGCTCCGCTAGCCACCATGTCACTGCCTGGTCCTTCCCATCCTGACAACCCTCCCTGTTTTCTCTGGTCCCTGTTCTGGCAACATGAATCCATCCGAGCAAAAGCCTTGGTCCAGCCTGCTCAACTGCTGGTATCATCCTACCAACTGGTTTGGTTCCTCTGTCTTTCTTTCAGTTACATATGTGGGAAAAAAATATTAATATGAGAAACATTGATGTGTAGCAGCATATCAAAACACTACCCAGTGGTTTAAGAAGAAAAATAGAGAGGCTGTTGGTCCCTGTTGGGCCTGGAATGGTTTTGGTAAGGAAAAATGAAGCTTTTGAGCTTTGTTAAAGACACCAGGATAAATGACCAGCATGTTGAAATAAGCCAAACCGAATACTTTCCAAGCTATTTTTACCTCCCAGATGGGAGGTTCGTTCAGATCCCCCACCCTAGTTATCTCAGACTTAGTTCCAGGCTAATATGGCCATATTACCCTCGGATTGTGCATCCCCATTACCTTTCTGTTCAGTGGTACTCTCCACAGGCAGAGGAAAATGCAGGACTGGATCACAAAATTGTCATAAAAATACCAATTCTCATGTGAGTTTGCAAAGGATCCTTAACCCCTAGTGGAGACCTGGCCTCCCGTCTGATGGCAGAATGCTCTGCACCATCTTAAGCAACGCAACTCCCTGACCCAACACCATGCTGGAAGAAAGAGGACTGTTGCAAGGGCATCTGTTTCCCAGCCAGTGGCCAAAATGCTCTACAAATTTCGCCCATAAGCTTCATAATGAGGCATTGTGATCGCATGTCCAAATAGCCAGGGGAAAAAAAAAACAACTTAAAGGAGATTTTGGTTTAAGTGGACTATATGTCACATAATACAATATAATCTGTTCAGAGTCAGTATACATCTTCAGGGATCTGGTTCGGCTGGAAAAGTAGCCTCTAGAAAAAAAAAAAAAGAGATGTTTTTGTTGCTGCAGTTTACAACATAAACAAAAAGAATCATCCTGCGAAAAAAATCTTTGGCCAGCAAGTGTGATAAATATCGCATAGTCCCTGCACGGCTGTGGACGTCGTTGGGTTCAGACAGAGCAGCGCACCAATTCAAACTCAACAAATAGAAAGGTGTCTGAAAATTCAAGCAGTCTTCTTCCTAGTTTGCTGGTGAAAGCGGTCTGCAAAGCAAACAGTTCAGTCACTGAACTTTTCCGTAAACTCATTCCTTTACTGTAGGTAAAGATTTAAACCTTAAAGTTGGAATCTGCACCATGAGAGACAGAGATAACAAAAATGCTCAATTTTTCAAAATGTTTTAAGGATTTACACATCTTCCTCCGGTGCAGACTGGAATCGTTCCACTGACTGACTGGTTTGACCAGGAATCCTGTAAAAGAACAAGTAAAAGACAAACATAAAGCAAAACAAAACTAGAAATTCTTGGCACTTGGGGATTTGTGTTGGCCAAATGACGAGACTGAATCCCAGAATCTCTGTTTGGAAAGGATATGAAGTCATTGTTCAAATGTGCACATAAACTGGATCTAGAGGGATAAGATTAAAAAAAATTTACAGAGTTCAATCTCATAAAACTATCAATTATACAGGACTGTTTGTGTCCATTTCTGTGAATTTTTCTGTAGAACAAATGTTTTCCTTTACTTCTGGGTAGACCGTGGAGCTGGCATAAAAACTGGTATGCTACTATAAACAAGAGGCTAAAGATCTGCTTAGCAAACATATTGCGGTTTCATTCACAGAGCAGTTATCGCAGGAGAAATGGGGTTGGCTGCTGTGAAATAGGTGCATGGATGGAGAGTTTATGAATCCATCTGCCATTTTGCAGATGAATCTTTTTGCCATTCTGTGAAAGTAATATTTTGAGTGTTAGGAAAGTGGATTTTCTTCTTCTGGGAGCATACAGCTTTTATGGTACTTAATTTAATGTAAGTTAGAGGTCTTAAAGCTGGATGAGATAAATGCAGGCTGAAGTGTGCTCCAGATGAAGCATCTTACTGCACTTTGAAAGGGACATGGTTTGTGCCTCACATTTCTCTGTTTAGTATGAAAAAAACTTAAGCAAATACCAAAATTTAAAGATTTTGCTGACTGTCCAATATTCTGTACGACCACCGAAATATAAAATAAAGTGAAAGTCAAAGGATGTGGCTATGGAAATCTCATATTCATCCTCCAGCATTTGCCAAGGCTGGACACAGTAAGCTGCTTACTGGATGGTGTGTGACATTTCTGGTGCTGTGGGAGAGGAGCTGGTGAGTAGCAGAGTGCCATTAATTGTAGTTTAAATCATCCAAAATCACTGTGATGCACTACATTCTACATCTCTACTTCACCTCTATTTTCTGAGTGAACTAGTTTAATTTTCTAGAAAGTGGGGTATTAAAGAATGGTGGTGTCGGGGCTTTGCACTTGCTGCAGGTCCGCGGCTGTTTGCTTGGTTTTTGTGCTGATAAAACGTCTCTGAATTTGCCTGACCTCAAACTGTCCTTCCTGCTAGGAAAAATTAAAAAAAAAACACCCAAAACACAAGTTTCAAAGTGGATCATGGTGATATTCTTAATGCCACATTTCACTCCAACACCAGCAGCACTGTTGGACCTTGTTAAAGCAAATTTACAATTGCCTGCTTCCTTAAAGCATTAAATCCAGCGATTCCTTCTGGCTCATTTCTCATGGTAAGCTTTATGAATGTGCTCAGAAATTTCAAATAGTAAAACAGCCTAATAAAAGAAGTTCGTGTGTGTGGAGAAGTCTGTTTGCCTGAATTTGCTGATGAATCACCCTGTTCCCTAAAGCTTACCCTGCACTGAATTGATTACTAGGTAGCTGAATTCGGGGGAAAACCTGGAGGTTAAAGCTGATGGATAGCCAATGTTCTTTCCAACCTGGTGTGTTTCTAGCACGAAATATTCAATTACATTGCAATATTGTTTCCATGATCTGTAGGACGTAGACATGGGCAAATCTCAAAAGGTAGAGTGGTTTTGTTGCCTGAACTATGCTCCTTAAAAAAAAAAAAAAAGGAAATCAGATGCTGTCAAAAGTCTATCTAACTTCTTCACTGTGCCAAATCGGGCTGGAAACTCATGAGAACGTCTCTCCTGTGAGATTTCTGGTGCTTCCTGCCTCAGCTCATGTTGTAAATGTCACAAGCACTTACACAGCTTTTCATGTGGTATTTCAACACCCCTGCTGCCACGCTCGGCCGGGATTCGGCAGCAGAGAGATGCTCAAAAGCACAAACCACTGGAGAGGATGGAAATAAACAGAGGGGTTCCTTGTACAGGTTGTTTTATTTATTGTTTAATTTGCATTTTTGCTAGAGTACCAGTGTATAATCTGGGGTTGAATGCTAAGTGGCAATACCATTGTTTCAATTTCACTTTTTCTACTTTTTCTTTGCCAGAAACCCGGGCACAACAGCCCCTGGACATGGCTGCTCATGGGGCGCAACCTGGATGCCTCTGCCCACCGCCGGGCACTTAGGCTGAGGGAAAGAGTGTAACCTTATAGATTAATCCACAACACAGGAAAAGTTGACTTCAGTCCCAACCCTTCATTCCCATGGTTTTTAAGACCACATGAGGCATTTTGTGTAACCACAGACGGTATCACGTTGGTGCCACCGACTGCAAAATGTGAAGCAATACCTCCCCGCTGCAGCCATGGAAGAGGAAAGGTCCGGTGCAGCCAGATGAGCGGTCAGCGAAATGAAAGGTTAGCAATTTGTCAGGTTAAACCAACCTCTCAGAGTTTCCCATTCATTATTTGAAGTCTTGTAAAGTTATGGAAAAGCATTTTAATTAACAACTCTCAGATTTTAAAATAAGAATCAATAAGGCACACATATTTAAGCCATGTCCAGAGTTTTCCTGCAAAGTTACAGTTTGACAGATTTCCATTAAGTTTATTGGCTTGAGATGATGTGATTGTGTTTTAATATGAAGAATTAATAAAATATATATGAACTTATATTTATATAACCCAGTACAAAAGGGTCAGTGCATTTTCCACTAATTTTCTTCACAGTTTAGATTTAAATGAATTTGATTCTTCAAGGAAAATCATCATGACATAAAGAACATAACCCCCACACTCTTTAACTCCCACCACCCATGTGCACCAAAAAAAAAGAGAACTCAAGAGAAGGAAAAGGAAAAAGTAAAACTTAGACTATCTTAATTTCTATTGGCTTCATTATTCTCTAGATAAAAGGCTACTCAACATAAATGAGGACTCTGAGTTCAAACTTTTAAAGAATTCACATATTTACATCAATTTTTAAAAGGTTTTATAACTAATGAACTCAGATTTCTTTTGGCATGGCATAAAATCCATTTGTACAGTTTTTAATTAAGAATGCAGCCTACGCAATTAAAATTAAGGGTAGAGACTTCATCAGATGTCCTGTGAGAACCCCAGTCGAAAAAATTATGTTAATGCTGTATGTCCTAAAAGCATTCTCTGAATGTTGGAAACACTTTGTGAAGAATTATTTCTGCTATACAATAAGGATTTATTTAAAGTTGAAAATTAAGAGCTTTTAATTTTGGAGTGTCAGGACCTTGTTTATTAGTAATTGCTTTGGCATTTGCTACATGTTTTCAAATCAGATAAGATCATTTAAAACCGTCTGCATTTTCCTAAAAATATGTATATGTGTAAAAGTGTGTATATCTCTCTATATATATACTGAGACATGCACGCAATCTATAATGCAAATAATGCACATGCAGTCAAGGGAATTCCTAATGCGAATTTAAATATTTAAAGTGACAAGAGCCATTATTGGGAATATTAAGACTCTTCTTTGTTGAAATGATTAAAATGACATTTGAAATAATGAATGAAATGCACATATAAAAATCTAAATAACTAATTTCAAAGGTTTCCATAGGTTGTATAGGAAAATGAAGTTTAATGTAATTGAAAGGTGCTAAATGATTTCCCTAGAAAACAGTTTTCTCTTTAGGAAGTGATGCGGCATGATCAATAATAGGATGTGTTTTCCCATCTCCAAAACTCTCCAGTTCAGCCTGGAAACAACTCCTTTAGCGTTGACTGTAATGGAGTTTTTCGGTGTGGGAGCCATTCAAGGAGGAATACAGATAGCGAGCCTAAAGCATGTGCAAGCGAGATGATACCGAGACAAAACAAAAAGACATGTGATATGCTGCTATGTAATGCCGGCCACTTCTTTCACATTGGGTGCAGGGATTTTCTTTCTTCTCTTTTCCTTTTTTTCTTTTTCCTTTTCAACATGGCTTAATGCAATAAAAATGTTTTATATTTAGAAGAGTAACAAGGGAGCTGAGGCTTAGCTTTGGAAGGCAAGCCAAATTTCATAAGGATTATAAAGTGTAGAATAAGAAGGTTTGGCTCACAGGAGAAGTCATTTCCAAGCCAAAGACCTGACATGAAGAAATGTGCAAAGAAGCAAGAGAGAGACAGGTTTTGGGGAGGAAAGAGGCTGTGGTGATGGAAGCGAACCAGGCAGGAAGGAGCGCAGGATGCGATGGCCATGACTCATGCCGGTGAGCTGCTGAACACGCAGGGAAGACTCCAGAGTATGGGCTACCACTCACTAAGTGGCGGTCACGTGAAGTTTTTTATAAAAAGAAGTTATTAAGGCTGAAATCCATAGGTTTTAGGACTTGAATTCAACAGTTATTTTAATATGGAAGTAGGATAAAATAAGGTGCTTCTCACTCAAGGGAGAGGTCACCAAAATTCAGCTGCGGTTCTCAGGTTGATGAGTTTTGTCGTCTCAGCTCTGTTACTCTTTGCTAGTACAGCTTATAAAAAAGTAGTTTTAATCTTTGGTTTAGCCAGCAGACATTAGTCAAAAAGGAAAGAAGATGCCCACAACTGAGTTATAGGTGGCTCTTATCTTTAGAGAGGCTAGTCAACAGCTCCCAGCTAAATCATAAATAGCAAAACACTTACATTGCATCCACCACAGAGGTAATTCTCCTCTAATTTACACTGGTTTTACATCACTTTAGCTTTCCCATTTTCAGTGGAGCCGCTTGAGATTTACATGCCTATGAATCAGAGCAGAATCAGGCCCCCAAACAGATGCATATGGCCAAAGATAACATTCTGGCCACAAACCTCATTTTTGTTCTTTCTTCCACCCACAAGCCAATAAAATTACACAAGACCTGGGCCTGGGAGGCCCCCAGATCCGGGCCAAAAATAAATACAAAAATACAGTAAAATTTTAATGTGGGGGCCTCATGCAATCTTTAACTAGTGCACTATTTAACTGTATGAACAAAAGATGAAATGGCAGCCAAGAAATACATTTCACCTATAATTCCACTAAAGAACATAGGAAGAAAGACCAAAGAAACGAAGAAAAAAATCATTCCATAAAATAATAGTAATACTCAGGAACTTTAAAATACCCATAAAATTACTGTGCTAAATTATTAATGCCCAGTTTAGATATTCTTTGACTTTGTCAGAAGCATTTGACAAAAGGCTGTCAAGAGTTTCAAAATGAGGCGAATAAAGTGAAGCTAAGGAAAAAGAACTATTAAGAATATTAAAAGCAATGTGCCTGACCCACCGGTGCCAGTGCCTGGAAAGCCGAACAAGACATGTCTCAACCCCCAGGAACGTCTTGTCCTGACAGTGGTATCACACCACTGTTGGGGGGTTCCTGCAGCAGATGCAGGTTTAATTTCCCATGGGTGGCCCTCCCAGGAGGTGGTGTGAGGCAGATGTGTGGGTCAGCCTGGGCTGCTCCTTGGTCCTATGGCCACATCAATGCAGTGGCTTTGCTGAGCCAATGCCCAAAGAAAGGACAGAAATCCCCTTCGCATCAATCCAGGAGCGTCCTAATCCAGCCTGAACAGCCAAACCAAATTAAACCAACCCAAGCCACTTCAACCCAGCCCAGCTCAACCCAACCAAACCATGGGGGGAAGCAGCACGTGCCAACCAGTCCTGCACTGACGTCTTACTCTGAAGGTCTGCGCAGTTTGTCCTTCAGGCATTCCCAGTTTCCCCAGAACTGGGTGAACCTCTGAGAATTAAAGAAAAGTAGTAATGCAGTGCAAAAAAGCCTGGGGTTGATAAGGAAAATGCAGAACTAGGTCTTTTTCTTTCTAATTAAGACTGTAGGAGTTGCCACCAAACTGGAAGGGTTATTGGCCTTATCAGGGCCAGCCTGGTTTCTCCAGAGGAAGAAGTGGGCAGGTCTGCTGTAATTTGCCTCCAGGAACATACCCTGCAATAGTCAGAGCTTGTGTCATAAATATATGGAACTTATTTTAATGAAATGATTTATAATTTATACAGCTGGATGATCTAGTCTGACTCTGCCTAAGATCTTACCCTTATTTGGCAAAATACCAAAGCTTGTGTTTTGTTTCAGTACAATCTTAAGCAGATGCTTAAAACTATACCGAGCACTTCTTGATGGAAGCACTTTAATTACTCCAGTTTCATAATGAGAATATTCACAATTTTTTATAATTACCCACAATCTTTTAATGTGAGAGTTCAGTTAGACCTTATAACAGAAGATGCTCTTTCTATGATGAGCGTTGGGCTTTCTGTTTAGAGCTGCTGGACACGCCATGAACTTGATCCTACTGAGGGTGTTTGGACAGGAAGAGAGCTGCACTGGACTTTGTATTTTATATCAAATTTACCTTTGTCTTGTTGGACCTTTTATTTGCTCATACTTCAGTTGCTTCAGCTGCAAAAATTGGATAATGGACCCAACACAATCGGAAAAGTGTCGTGAGAGCTGGGATGAACAGTTCGATGTAGCACCAGGTATTATTCTGCCTCAGGTGGATTTTTTTTTTTCCCAGGGTTATTAGGTAATTGATAATGCCTCAGACACAGAGAAATGAAAAAGCAGTAGGCCGATAGGCTTCTTTTTTTTTTTTTCTGGATTCCCTTTCCTATGTTTAGCTTGTAGTCTATGTATGAAAGTAAATGTACTGTCAAAACCAGAGAGGATTGGAAAGCGGTGAATGCTAAAGGTGACTATGTGTACTCCTGAAAAAGATATAGTGCAGACCGAGCAGTCAGCAGACTGTACCATCAATTCCCCTCTAAACCATGACCTGGAGAAATCACCTTCAAGTTGACAGGAGCTTAGGCAATATTTCAGAATCTGGTCAAGATTTTACAACACCAGATACTGTTTCATTCTCCGGGCTTTCTCTGACCAAAGAATTTTTAACTAGGGCAAACTGTCAAGTATGCAGCGGTTTTGTAAAGCAGACTGCAAGCCAAAGAAAACTCGACCGAGAACACCACATTTATTGATAAAGGGCCTGCACAGCAATAACGAGATGGACAAACTCTGTAAAAAAACGGCTGGTGTGGTTGGGGGGGAGATGGGGAAGAGGGTTTGTCAGGGCACGGCTGGGCTGATGCTGCGCAGCTTCCCAGCGAGTGCTGTTACTACGGCCATAAAGTCATGCCTTGGCTTCAGAAAGCTGCGGTTGCTTTGGCGTAAAAATGTAAATCAGCACAGATGCAAGTTTGCTCGAAGAGTTTTCCCATGCTGGAGCATTTTCGCGTTTCCTGCCAAAGCCTGTGTTGCAACCTTTGGCATGCAAGTGTTGTAAGGTTGGGGTTTTTTATAAAACTTTGTGATAATCAGGAGCCAGAACTCATATTGTAGCAATCTTGTGGCACTTCAAGTTCAGTCATTCAGCAGCAGTTATGTATTTCTTCTACTGGTTAAATGAAATGCCTCCATTTTTCTTAATTGTTTCTGACATTTCACCCATTATTCCCTGAGCCTCCTCAAAGGATGTAAATAGCTCTTACTTCTCTTGCGAAAGCAAGTGTGAGCTACAGAAATATAAACACCACGGCATTGCTGTAACATAGTCCTCAACTCAGGGACAGTGGGCTGCAAGGAACAAAGTGATCGAGAGAGATCAAAAAATACATATCCGATACGGTTGGTGTGGCAACTAAAAGAGTTGGGCTGATTTCTCCTCTTCCAGATATCCAGACCTAAACATCAGGAGCAATTAAAAAATTGTGGTCTTTTGTAAATTACTCCCAGAAGAAATCTTGGAAATCTTTCATTTTAGTCATTTTGGTCCGCTGAACCATAAAGCTATTATGAATGAACAAAAATACGAGAGAGAAAATTGAAATACAACAGTAATTAACAATATGAATATATCAAAATAAAACCCAACTGGCAGGATGGGGCCATCAGACCTTTTAACGCTGAATTGACTATCAGCCAGGTAGGGCACCTTTGATTTCACACTTTTTCACCTCCAAGCGACTGAAAGATGAACAGTCACTGCTGATAGAGGGATGTTTTCATAATTCTTGTCTTTCTCAAAAACCTATATGCAAGGTGTCCATCTTGTTTACTTTAGAATAATAAGTAATAATTCTCATTTTAGGATCTTCTTTTCTGGTACCATATGCTAAATGTCAACAAAGGATTATAGGAAAAATCATTGAAAATGTGCAGCTATCACAAATAGAGATTTCCCTATGGGTTCTCTAATACTTTACAGACAAATGTTAAAGATTTATTGCACATGAACATCAAACATGGTTTTACTACAGTTCTCATTTGGATCAAATTGACACATTTTACATTCATTTTAGCCTAATGAGATTCTTTCACTACACATTATATTCCAAGTGACCTCGTACATTAAATTTGTGGCATGGAACAAACCCACTGATATAACAAAGCCCTTTTTCTTCCAACTTTTGGACTTTTTATAAAAAAAAAAAGAAACAGTTTAGCAAAATCATAAATCTTGAACACACAGTTATTAATTGGTGCCCAAGAAAAAGTAACACAAATACTGTGTAGATTATCCCATTTTGCCAAATTTTCATTTTCAGTGTTCACACTTTAGCAGTCTTTTAAACTTTGATTGCAATCTCAATATTCAACAGTTCGGGCATAATCCACATTTTTAAATTTACACCTGAAATATTAACGTGTTTGTGCTGAGTTCCTGGAATAATTTTGCCTCTGGTGTCCAGAATCAGGCCCCAAATGACTGACCAAATCCCAACTGCTGGAAACTGACTTCTGAGACCAATTCACTGCAAAAACCCTCCCAACAGTTTTATACAATGCAATATTTGCTTTTGTACACGATTAGGTGATTTTTTTTTTTTTTTAAAAAGTCTGTCCTGGAAAGTGATTTTTTTGGCTTATCAAAGTGATTACTAATGGAATGTAAGTTTTAACACTGTGCTGTAATGTTGTACCAGGAAAAGGTAGCAGATGACCTTGAAAGGAGGTGAAAGGAAACTAGAAAATGTTAATTAAAATTATTAGTGCTGTTTGAGGTGCTTATCTTGTTTACTGCTAAGGTGTTGCTCCCTTCTGCATAATTAGGGGTAATTTTACTTACTTTCAAGTCTGTAATTTTAAATATCACAAAGTTTTATCTTCCAACAAGAAGTAATTCATTATTGGTTTGTATGTAACTGCTTGATGTTTTAATCAATATATGCAACTTCCACAAAGTCTGTTGGAATTTGTCAGGGGGTTTTATACATCTTTTATAGTGCAGGATTAGGCATGGTATATGAAGCTGAAATCCCATTTAGTAATGAAATTTAAACATAATTCTGTGTTTATGATGTGAAGATATATTTTTACTTGATCTGTCCTTTTACATTTTCCTTTATCCATGATTATTGGAGGACAATGATATCTGGAAAACAAACCACAGTGAAGTTAAATCCATTTGAACACAAAGAGTTACTGTCAGTTAATCCTAATAGAGACAATACCGATTTTTTAACTAAACTGCTTAAGAAATGAATATGTCTTGCATGCTTTCAATTTGTTTTAAATCCTAATATGTGGAGCTCTTTGCTGTTGTCTAATATTTGCATAAAATATTTAATCTTGTACTTTAAATTAATGATATTAAAGGTCTAAATGTTTGAAAAATGTTGTTGTCAGAACAATGTAATCTTTTCTCTCCAGACTTCTTCATATAATTGTGGTGCCCTTATCCTAATATACTTGTAACCTTCCTCTGCATTGTCCTGCACTGAATGTACTCTTCCAGTACTTTCTTAATTTAGAGATTTCTACACTTTATTTTTTTAATGTTAAGAAGTGGGGTGGGGAAGTTCCTCTGCTCGTCGGGATGTGCAACAGAACGAAATATTCCCCAAAACGGGCTGTGAAATGGAAGGGCACGAGTTACACTCTGGACATCAGTGGGGCTGTGAGATGCAGGCATGGGGCAGGGGCAAGGTGAGGAGATGGACACCCTGGCCCCGCTCACGGCTTGCTCTGCTGATGTGGGTAAGGGGCATTTTTAATTTTGCCTGCTGTAATGGTTGTGATAAAAATATCACTGCTCTTTTATCTTCAGCAGAGCAATTAAAGACATGCAGGGTACTTGAAGCCCTGTAATTTTTAACCACTGGCATAGTAGGTAGAAAGAAGCATACCATTGCCATGAGGCTTTAATTAAACCATAAAAATGTTGGAAAATGTATTCAGGAGTACATATTAAAATAAGCAAGTAGCTTCAATTCATTTTCTTAAATTTGCTGAATATTGAGAAGATTGAAAGTTTGCTGGCTTAATGTAATAACAACTTAATATAGAAGTTGTCTAATGGAATATACCCTTTGTTGTTGTGGTTGCCTCATATAAATCAACTATGCCTACTAGGGGGTTGTGCTGAAGTGGTACAATTAGGTTGCTAATTAATTAAAGAAGTCAAAGCCAGTGTGTGCTCTGTGAAACAACAGGTAGCTGGGCAGGTGTGTGGGACCATGTCCCTGCCGTGGGGCACGGCCGGGCTGGTGCCCTCCATCGCCTGTCTGGAGCAAGGAGAGGAGCCAAGGTGATGAAGACATGATTAATCCTAGAGAAAGAGTTACAAAAAGGAGTTTCAGTAAAGAAGCAGCAGATGCCAATGTCGGTGCAAAGCTTACACTTTTGTGGTTGGAAAGAGCTTCACGGTATTTGGTGTCCACTTCTAGTTATGGACGTAAAATAAATACAGCCTGTTGTAATGTAACTCAAACGCATGGGTTAAACTGTCACTGGAAGTAGAGCAGCTCTTTGGCACCCCAGGGAAGTGCTGCAGAGCCTCTGCTGGACTCGTGGGTTTCCCAGCAGCAGCACACGTGCTGACTTCTGAGGCAAAGGAGAAAACCCGCTGTCATTTCTGGGGTGCTGCTTTGGTCTGGGAGGATTAGGAGCTCCATGCTGACTCCTGTAATTCCTCAATTACAGCTTCCTCAGCTCTGCGAGGCCGTCTGCCACTGCTCCAACAGCAGGCATTGCTAGCCAGGCGCTGCTCCCCACTGCCTTTGCAGGAGGAGACGGAGCGATTCGGAGCAGCCGCCGCCAGCGAGAGGAGAGCCAAGGCGCTGGCACTGCTGGGGAAGGTGCCGTGCCAGCAGCTGGGCTGTTCTTGGCTCCTCTTTTACTCTGGAAGGGCTGTTGTTTCACTGGTGTCTGCTCAGAAGCAGTAGCAAGAGCATAGCAGCGACATTGGGGGAAAAAAAAGTGAATTAATTCAGCTTGGAGAAACAATAGAAGAGGAAGGCAGTAAGGCAAAGAGGCACATGAAGAATCTCAAGAGCAGAAGACAGCAATATTTTCAGGGATTTATGTGGCACTAAAAGGGATGTATTATGGCAAGTAGATGAAAGGACATATTATACTGCCATATTTGATGCATGGCCACATAATCACACTAAACTGAATTTTGAATAAGAATGGAAGAAGATTCCTGTAGTCAATTGGAACTACAGGGAGAATTTTAATAGTAGGCCTAATAATCTGAGAAGGAGCTGCTTTCCTTAGCGGCATGGGGTGAACATTACTACTGCTGGGGAAGACAGCTGTGGAAAATTTCATGACAGAAATTTTCAGAGTTTCTTTTTTTTGTTTTGTTTTGTTTTGCTTTTTGTGGTGGGTTAGATGACCACCCAAACCCTAGTTGCGCTTCATGGTGTGGCCATCACAGCACTAGGCTACTGCTGACCCAGGAGAAGGTGTAATACATTTTCTTTAGGAACCTGCTTTTTCTTTGAAGACATCCCAGCCAACTGGTGACTGTGTCCAGACATTTTCTTTGGTTCCATTTGGGTTTCCCAAAGAAGCCAAAATCTCCACACACAATGTTAAACTTCATGAATTTCACCTGCATTTTCCCCAAGTCCATGCCAAACCATGAACTTCACATGATCAACCATCTATCAGTCTGGATTCCCTCTCAAGACTCATGAGCCAGCGCAGAGCTTGAAGGCGACCTGGTCCAAGTCTCATCTTTGTAAGAGAGCTCAAAACCTGGGGAATTTGGGGTTGTTTCTTCCAAACATTTCAAACAGTTCCAGTGACATCTAGTGGGGATGAAGCCCCTGTGAATGGCTCCAGCCTTATGGAAAAATCCCATTATCCTTTATTTTCTTTTAACCCACTGGGCAATAGTTTCCTACTGAAAAAAACCTCAGATGTGGTTTGTGTGCCATACACCATGATTGAAAAATAGTTTCATACTCCACTGAGAATTTCTCCTTTCTGGAAACATTTCATATATTAAGGACCATTTGGAATTTTCTCTGGGACATTCAGCTATATCTAAAATAAACTCATGGAAGAAGGTCATGAAGGCTTAAAAAAAAAAAAACAAACAACAAAACAAAACTACCAGAAACAACAACCATGAACTCTTGGAAATTTAAATTACTTAGAAAACAACAATAAAGATCTCAGTCCAACAGTTGCAGCCCTATTAAATAGAAATGTAACTAAATATAGCTAAAGTGATGTAAAATTAGCTTGGAAGCAAAACCAGGTCATCTTTCCCTCCCTCCCACCTCCTACTTTCCTCTGCACTGCCTCCCTGTACACCTTCTGCACGTTTTTCTTACTGAACTTGCTTATTAAATGAAGGGGAGGCTGCAAACATCGATCACGCTTCGCTTACTCACACAGCAAAATTTTTCTTCTGTTTTCCTTAGGATGTTTCAGAAATTCTCCCCTTCTTGATTCTCTTCTACACTTTTTTCCCCTCCTCTCTGTGGCACTGTGCAGTGCCAAACATGTTACTCTTATTTAAGAAGCAGCTCAAGCTTTAGGCTGATGAGATCCTTCTCCATCCGGTGAATGTCACTTCTGAACAGGTTTCCTGAACGAGGCAGGTTTATCCCCAAGGTGTAAGTTCATTTGCAGAAGTGTGGCACTCAGCTAATGAGTAAATTAATAATATCAGAGAGGTGGCAGTTCAAAGTTCAGCAAGTCAGACAAATGGTCTCAGGGTTTTGAAAGCAGAAAGATCGTAGCAAAGCAAGGAATGTTTTTCCTAAAATGGAGACACTGCACCACTAAAATTTGGAGGAGATTTACACATGTATGTAGTCCTTTTAGTTCCTGATTTAAGATCATTGGACTCAGGACTTATTGCACATTTTCAGAAACAATACCAGAGAAAAAATGCAACATTACCTTTGGGTGGTGGTGTGGGTGCTGTTGTATTGACCTGCCACTGAAGGAATCCCAGAAGGTCGAGGAACATCAAAGCTTTAAAAAGTGCATACTGATTTTGAAGCTTGTCCAACCAATGTAGGCTGTGTGGGTTTGCAAAATTTGTCTGAAAATTTCACAAGAACATAGTTTCTCCCAAGTTTCCAGTCCTACCCTTGATCCTGGCTGGAGCTTGGACCTACACTCACAAATACATATTAAAAAAGAATCAGAAACATCATGGGTGTTTTTGCCTGGTTGTTTTTAAAAGTTTCAGTTTTATTTTGCAATAAATTTTGGATGCAGGCTCTTGGAATCATATTCCTGTGACAAGGGCAGCTGTGTTTCAGCAAAGAAACTGCAATGAGTCACCAGTTTTCTTTCTCTCTCATTTTTGTTTTCCTTAATCTGAAAAAGAAAATAGTAATCTAGACTGAAAAATATAAGCTTTGCTCTTTGTGGATGGGAAAAGCAGAAAAGTTCTGTTCCCAAGTCTTGCAAGAGACTTGGTGTGTGAACAAGACACTTCACTTCAGCTCACTGCATCTCAGCCCGTCCAGCTAAAAATGTGCCTGAACTGGTCATGGCTGACTGATACCCTGCAAAGCACTTGGTGATGCATGAAAAACTGACTGCTCAGATGATGTGGAGCCTCCTCCTTATTTTCAGATAACAAAGGCAGCTAAAATTCATTTGAACAGTTTTCCAAACTTTCTTTTCTCCATGCACATTATTGTTGTAGTTACCATAGAGACTTTCGGTTCCCACCAGAAATGGAAAAGGATGTGCTCTCAAGATGTACTCCCAACTAAATTGTCTACGGACAACTTTGAAAAATTCTGGGCTAACTAATCCCTGCTTCATTGCAGTGCATTAATTCAGAACTAATTCATGCTTGTAAATCACTTTTAGTTACATAGAGAGAAGCAAAAATATTTATGATGTTCCATTTTTAGTTCCTTGAAAATTCCTGGAAAATGTATTTTGTCATTCTTCATTCTAAAATCACTGAATTGTTTTTATTTTATTTGTGTCGCTTTTGTGAAACAGCAAAAAAAAAAACCACCAACTCTTCATAGCATTACTTTGGTTTGGTCTAAAAATCAGTTTTTGCCAAGGAAAATGCATTCCTTTTAGCAAAGACATTTCTTGATCTCTATTGTGCACGCAAAGGCATTAAGGTCAAAGGGTAAATTTCTCTTAGTTGCAGCCTATTTCCATGGGCTGAATCTTACATGATTAGCAGCATTTGGCCAATACTGGGAGAGATTGGAGAGAAAGGAAGGTCAGGTGGGTGTCTTGGGAGAAAATCAGAGAGAATTACTATAAAATATGTGCAGTTAAGTGAGAAAATCAGCATCTGCTAGCTGTTTGTTTTCTTTCGGGGGTTTTTTGGAATTGGAAAAAATGTTATGAACACATTGTTTTTTTGTTTGGTTATAATTCTGAGGGGAGAAAGCGATGAGGATGAAGGTGGGAGCTCGGGGAATGTGAATGCGAGGGGAGCACTGACAACAGAAGCCGTAATAGCGATACTGTTTTTCCTGATGACTTCAATCACATGGAAGATAAATTAGGCAAAGAGAGAAACAAGCCACCTCTCCCGGTTTCTATCAGCCCCAGTTACGAAGGTCTTCCATGAGAATCTCCTCCACTTCCCTGATGCAAGAAGGAGCACCGGGAGTTGCTGCAGCCAGCCGTGACAGCAGAGGAGCCCCAACTACGCTCTCGGAGCAGCGTCGCCCAGGGACCGGGTTCATTAGTTTTCTCTCATTTGGGAGATATGGGGGTGGGGGGAGACTTTGGGAGATGTTGCCGTATCTGAAACAAGCAAAACCAACCCTGCCTCAGCCAAGGTGGAGAAGTCAAGCCCGGGAACCTCTCTGGGCAGGTACAAGCCCCTGAAAACACGTTGACCAAAGGGCTCAAAGGGCTGCACCATCGTGCCCTAAACACACTCTCTCCGCAGATGGTGGGTGGTTTATATCACCAGATCTTGTTCTGCAGGGAGGGCTTGGTGCTACCACTTTTTTTTCCCCCAAAATCTGATTCTTTCTTACCCTTGTTGTGAACTGAGGAGCCTGTGAACTATGGAGGGGATTTGAGACATTGATGGAGGGGCAACCAAAGTCATCCTCCTCTCCAAATCTGACTTAGTGCTCACAAACTATTAAATAAAATGGTTTGGGTACCTTGCAACAACAGTTTTGCAAGTGCACTATTCATCCCCCATCTCCTTCTGTTCTAGTGCCCTCCACTGATGGACAAATCTCCAAAACCTCCCTCCTCTGGATGTTTCTGCTCCATGTTTATCTATCTCAGCAGTGAATCCTGCCTGCTTGGCTTCTCCTGAGCCCCTGAAATACCACACTTATCTCACATCTTGAAAAGTCTCTCCCACAGCCCATTTCAGAGTGATTCATTATCAGCAACAGGGAACTGGGAATCTCTATCAAAAGTGCAGAAACTTTCAGAAAGTGGAGAGCGTACTCAGAGATGATAACGCGCTCGGCTGTCTCACACCACCGGCACAGGGAGCCTGGACAAGTTTACACCTGCTTTGGAGATACTCCATTTCTGATCTGTTGATGTTTAATAGCTGTGAATATTAAGTTAATGTTAGGAAAGTTATGGGTTTTGACATTGCCTTTGGCATTTATCATATCTATTGTCCTTCTGGGGATGCTGTGAAGTTCCTACAGGAGGCCGACGAGGCAGACCACCATCCAGCCTGGCTGGCTCTAGGATGCAATAAATAAAGCGTGGGGGAAGATGCCGCAGTGCTGTACAGTCCTTCCCTCAACTTTGCAGCTGCATCCAGCCCTGCTTTTGCTGCTTCTCAAGTGAGAAACTCCAGTCTCTCTTCTTTCTTCTGTTCTTGCGGTAATTTCCACATCCTGCACTGGGACTTGTCCCTGAGTGTCAGCAGAGAGGAAAAAGATCCCCGTTTGTTGCTGCCGCTACTGTGTCCGTCGTGGAGTTACCCTTCCACACCTCCTCAGCTCCCTCCTCCAGGCTGGAGAAGCACTTGCGTGGATGGGCACATTTCCAGGGCTGCTCCTCTCCCCTGCTCCTGCCGGGGACTGAACAAATCCTCCAGTGGGCTCGGAGCAGTGTCAGCCTCCAGGTTGTGCTGCCATGGAAGGCTGTACCTTGACTTTGCACACTTAACCGCTCCGGGTGCGGGCAGGTTGTGTTCAGGCAAAAATGATGTCAAAAGAAGTAAAACAAAGAGTATTGTGTTTGGCCTATCTTGCAAAAAATTATGCACTGAGAAAGAATAGCACGGAAGCAGAGTAAGTACAAAATACACAGTGAAGTGTCTCGTTGCTTCTCTGAGACAAAGGCAGACAAAATTAATCAGCAATGATTTGTTGTGCCAGAAAACGCACGCTTCTGACTATCTGTGGCAGATTATTGCCAAGGAAATAGTTCCTCAATATCCCAGGCACATTCCTGACCTGTATATTATGAAGTTATTTCTGCTTTATGATTTGTAACCTGTAAAATGCCTGTGATCTTAATAAATGAGAGCTTGTTGCCTCCTGAAATCCACTGTATTTCATCTTTTGCTTTCCTCCTTTGGCAGTGTTGTTATTTAGACTGAGTTAACATTAGTATTCTCTCTGAGCATATACACTTCCATGAATTCGATATCATCGCTGTGAGCTAGCACCCTTAGGACACTATGACACCATCCATATGACATATGATCATGGGTGGAAGCGTAGCTGGAGGCTTTATGGAAAACACTGAGGATTTCCCAACCTGTACCTTTTTTTTTTTCCTTTCCCCACCAGGAAATATTGTGGACTTTTTTAATTGCTTAATCGAGCCCATAACCTGTAGCTAGTTGTTGAAGCTTAATAGTAAACCCATAGAAAACAAACTACACTTGGCTGTCTATATATAGTCTTCCAATAGTACAATTCAAATTGCCAAAGGTACAGCCTGACACAGCTTCTGAAAATAAAGAGGTTTATCCTCTGTCAATGTACAGAAAGTTTTCTTGCAGTTTACAGGGGTTTCTGGTGGCAGGAGAATAGGGGTGCTGTTCTCAGAGGTGACCATCCCTCCTGGGTTCATCTCTGTGGAGCCCCTGGAGCCACCCAAAGCCACCCCCGGTCAGCCATATGGGAAAATCAATACTCAACAGAAAACCCACTGTATAAATCCCTTCCATGCTTCCCAGTGCCTTGGATGCAAACAGTACAAAAGGCTGCAACTTGCCCTCACTCTTACAAATTAAATGACGCCAAAAGTAATTTAGAAACCAAACCTCCCACCCCGTGCTTACAGGAGTGAGGGGTAAACCTGTGCGAACACTTTGACCCTTCACGTCATCCAAATTATTGCATCCGTTTTCAGCTCACTCCATTTTTAATAAAAATGAGTATGCAACCCCATTGCTAGGAGTAACGTTCAGAGATAATGTCTGAGCACGGGAGTTATTGTGTTACTGGGCGGCAGCGTGCGTGGGAGAGGTGCATGGAGGGCAGCGTTTACCCCCAAATCCATAAAACACTCCAGCCCCTACAAGCTCTGAAAAAGCCAGACATCTTCTGAAAGCGTTTTACGAGTGCATATGGAGAAACTGCAGAAAATATAACTGTTTGTGAATAAAATGGAAATTAGTGCTGTTGTGTTCACCTGTAAGTTTTTCTTTAAAGCCAGTGATTGCATTTGAAACCTGCAATTCTCAACAAAAAGAGAAAAGTTCAGTGCTGATTGCTGGATATTTGGACCTCCCAGTGCAAACATTAACTGGCTGAGAGGCACTCTGGAATGTAATGAAGGAAACAATACTGGGAAAGGAGCCAAACGCAGAAACACTGGCGCCTGCAACCTAGGGATTTGCCTCCTAGTAATAGGAGCTGAACAAGGCCCAGCACTTCTGTTAGGCTGGAAATGACATACTGTGATCCTTGACTTAGCCAAAGGGATTTTAAATGGAGGAAAGAGCTGGCAAGACAAAATCTCCTGCACTTTTCACAGTGTTTTCTAAAACAAGCAAAGGAAATCAGGAGAAAAGACTGTAGTCTATTACATTTGATCCAGTTAAGTCAAGAGTGGAAGCTTTTTAACTGCTGTTATTATTTTTTATACTTTCTCATCATGTCACACCACCCAGAAAGCACAGACATAAAGCAGAAACTTGAAACTGCTTTCATTCAAGAAGAAGGGCACCCCAACATTGCGTTATTGACAGGAGGGCTGAAAAAACTGACAGCTGCAGAAATTGTACAGTTGAAGTTCAATTCCCAGGAGCGGGAACAATATACTGATGGTATTAATTCCGTTTGGAATTGTTAAAATAAGAAAAGGTTATGGGCTGAGGAAGGGACCTGGTATTTTTTTTTTTTTTGCTTGTAACAAAGGCGAACCTTCCCTCTTCCCTGGTGTCCTTGGACTGTCATCTCCAACCTTTTGAAACTGTATCTGATTATCCATGTGGCAATTAATCATAATTAAGCAGGCTTGAGATTTGGAAAGGTACAAAGAAGGTGGCTATAGATCTGGCTTTTGTCCTGAGTAACCTCTTTTTTTTTTTCTTTTTTTGGCTGCTGAATCTTGTGTTTGGAGCCATGAGAGGGAGGACTGAAAAACTGAGAAGAAAAAAAAAAGAGAGAGAGAGGCAGAAAAAACAGCATGTGTGTGTGTATGCGTGTGTGTTTTAACATCAGAGCCATAAGCATCCCGGTTGTTCTTTCTTTCTCTTTTTGGACATGGCAGTCCCTAGAAACTAAGTTCCAGCAAACTTGGAAGCAGTCTGTTTCCAAGAGGAAGCTAGGTAACAAATTACCTTTCTAATGCCAAGTGATTTGGATCCATTCTTACAAACCAGATTTTTTCAATTTATTACAGGAAAACATTCAATCATTATACGCTGGCACTCTGTCTGGGGCACATGGAATACCATTCTACCCACTCCGCCCACATCCAGTTTTTAAAGGCTTAGTAAGCCCAGAATGTCTTCTTATTAAATGTTTTATATATTTATAATTAAAATACTGGGCTGGCATTAGAATCATTTTAACAGATGTAACCTGACACAGGCTTTCTCTGCCCAGGGTCAGGCTGGGAAACAATGGCTTCTTTAACTCCTGCGTTCTGCTCGGGTTTCTGTTTGCACATGGGTCCAATTTGTCCCATTTATGATTAGGTTTAAGTAAGTTGATGTGCTATTTATTTAGGAGAATTGCCATTTCAGACTATTACCATATTCCCCTACAATATACATTACAGTGTGGTCTATGCCTGCACTGTCCATTATTAGGTTATTATAGTCCCGAATATGGTCCCAATTCACCAAAACAACAACAACTAACTTGATTCAGGCATTAAGTGATTTACTGCCCCTCTTTACGTTTGAATTAATGTACATACTGCTCGCAAAAGCCAACACCCCCCTCCTTGCCCCCAACCCTGAAGGCTTACAAGGGCCATGTGCTGGCATGTGAAAGAGACTTAAATGTCTATGTAATTGATTTAAACATCAAGTATGAACACCGGACAGGGAAAACTAAAGGGGCAGGGTCTGCCGTCTTGCGAAACACCAGACCGAGGTGCAGCGCGAGGGTGGCAGGACTGGGCTTCTCTGTGGGAGATGCTGGGAAGACCTCACAAGCCAGCCACTCCTTCCCCATCCCACGGAGCCGAGAGCCTGAGTTTATCTCTGTTATTAATAAAACGCGCTCGCTTCATCTTTGACACAGCACCGAGGTGAGAGTGGGTGTAATTTGTAACGGCCTGAAACATATGGCCCTTTCTTTTCAGTCCCCCTTCCCCGACACAAAACCCTACCCCTGCCTTAGAGGAAGACCTTTATTTAAACCTAAGCCCTTTTCAGCAGCTCTTCAGCTCCCCCCAGCTGTGGCAACCCAGCCTGGTCCCCTGCCAGACTGCAAGTCGCCTTTCCCCATGCCATAGCCACCGCCCTGCCACGTGCCACGAGCCACCGCTGGCCATCACCGCCAGCGCCAGCTTGGGTGGATGGACTTCCATGAGGAAGTCTGAAATTCATTGACTCTCAGCCTCAGCAAGTGGCTATTTTTCTGGTCATGAGTAAAACACACAATCAACAGCTGGAGTTCACATGGTAATAAATTAATAACCACAGCGCTGGTGCGTTCCAAAAGCTACAATAAAATAGCGGCTGAGCAGAAAACAGCTCTATCGCATACACCATCTCTCCCTGGCACTCATTCCTCTTCTTTCACTTGCTATGAAGTCATTGGTCACTCTTTCTTCATCTGGGAAACAGCTAGGAGGTTCCCAGTCTCCTCTGGAAAGGCTTTATTTCAGCGCTCTGCTAGGCACGAACCCTGCGCCAATGAAGGAGAGACGGTGCTTTCACACCAGCGCTGCCCTGAGTTTACTGTTCATATAGTGATGGGCATCTATTCAAATGGTGTGTGTTGGCCTGATACAATGCAAATTTCTGGCTTTTGGAACTAGCAGGGTGACCACAAGTGCTGCTGTTGGCATCATGACACTGAGGAACAGGCCAGTAAAGATGTCCAAGGACCCTGAGTAGGGCAGAGGAGCCTGACGTGGCTCTACGTGGTGGGGCAGCACGCAGGGGACGGTGCAGTGCCCATCCCAAAACCAAGGGAAGAAGGTGACACGGGAAGCGATACTTAAAGAAGGATAAAAAGAGTGGGGAAATAAGGATGGATTTCCAGCTCTGGAGCGTACTGAGCTCAAGAGGCATCAGTAAGGCCAGGCGGCATTGCAACAGGAGGAGAAAAAATAGAAATACCGCTTGTTCTGAACTTGGGGGAGTTAACGGCGTTTCTCATGGTGACTACTGAACAAATTCACTTCCAGGCCAAGGCTAAGCCCGTGAATGGAGATGAAATTTGAGCTTGCTGCTTGTACAGCTCAGAGGAGAGGTAGCAAGGAGCCATAAGATGTCCTACTGCTGCAGGCAAGGAAAGCCTTAAGATTTCAAACTCGATTCCTGCCCTCTCCGCAGGCATCCAACACACACTCGTAACTTCTGTCCTGCTGCAGCATGTGTTAGAGGATTACTATTTTTGAGCTTGCAAGTCACCCAGTTAGTAAATCACAGATATACCTGGTTCAATTTACAGTTACGTGTCGCGTGATCTGTCCTGAGAGTAACCTCTTAATAAATTAAACTGAGCCCCAAAAGAGGTTAGAAAATTAAGTTAAATGCTTCACCATCTGGGACCCAACCGTGGCTAGATTCAATATTTGGAGCGATGGGAAGGTAAAAAGCAATTGTAGTTGTGTATTTACCACCTTTTCCTTTTTTTTTCACAGAGATAACAAGGTGATAGAATAACTTCAATTTTTTTTTTTTTTATTTT